>JAOPHQ010005849.1:0-44775 GCA_030340625.1 Merluccius polli | reverse complement strand
CTTTTAAAATGCTTTCGTGTTTTAACAGAAAAAAAACATTATTGTATCAAAGCTAATTGTATATAGGCCCTATGTGAATTGGTGTAATATAGGTGGGCACGTTAACGTTGTGATTCTCATCATGCTTTGTGATTAAATTCACATTAACCGGGTGTCCATGGTTGTTTTGTTAGAAAGCACACAACTTACGAGCATCGATTTTTATTATTTTTTTTAAAAATCCCCCAAAAAATGCACAAATATAAAGAGCAAGGTTAAATTCTTGGTGAAAAAAAATGAAATAAAATACACGTCTCGAAAACCAAAGTTTGTTTTCAAATGTAACATAGTGACAACATAACAACACGTATAGCATATAGCCTTAAATCATTTTTACAGAAAGATGTAAGTAATAAGTAGTATTTTTCATCATATCCAGTTTTCTTTCCCGGACTGGTATCTCGGAGATGATGACCCCTGGTTCAAGTCAATGGGCCCCGTGTTGCACGTCCAGATGTTGTTACTTGTTCATCTGCACGACTCAGAGCTGTGAGGAACATTAGTCCATGTCAAATGAAGTAATAAGTAATTTATTATGCCAACAACAGTATCTCATTACACCGAACCAGGACATAAAACTTGCTCCAGACCTGTTGATTCACAACTCCGTTCGCCCTATGAACTCCAAGTGGTACAGCCACAAATTACTCATGCAGGGGAAGAAAATGTTATATCTTTGTATCTATCTAGACCTTGAGTTTGCCAACACATGCGGCCTGTTCCGTTACCCCGATCCCCGTCTTGTTTAACCACAGGCGACTGTGAATGTGAGTGAGCTGGAAGACGTTGATGGCTGACAGACCGAAACCTTTTGATAAAAGACTCTTTTTGTTAATGGAGGGCGCCCCTTTCCACCGACACACAAAAAAAGAAAAAAATTGTAATCTGTGTTACACAGACAAACACAGGACTCATAATCTGTTCTCTAACCACATGTCTGATGTTATTGACACGACACCAGCACGCAGACAAACGCTGTGCGTCCTTGTTTATAAGTGTACCTGTAGTCTGTACTGTTTGTTGCAATGATAATAGAATGTGAACTGTGGATGATCTCCATGACTCACATCTGGGACCTTTACATGTCCCTCTGCAATGCTCCTGCAATTAGTTAAGCACAGACAAAAGATACATTTCACACGTTGGGCCTGCTCATTTCCTGTTGAATGTTGACATTTTGAACGGGGTTAGACAACAGAATAGGGATTCATTAAGTTACAGGTCAGTTATTTTGGATTTTTTTTTTTTTACTTTAAGAAATTAGATTTTTATTTTTTATTTTGTGTTCACCTCTTTACAATTCTACATTTTTTAATTATGCATTGGCCTTGGTTGGGAAATCGACTAATCCAGTAACGTCCTAACCCAATTAATTAATTACCAATTACAATCAATATTAGCCTATAAATATTCGCTTTAAATGTATAAAAATAAATTTCAAACCAAAATCAAACTTTAAGTCCGAATTAATCGATTGGTGTACAAGGGGTGGTCTTTGACTTTGAATGTTAATGTGTTATTCTGTCCCATAATGACATGTATAAAACAGTGGCATGCATCCATGCAAGGCAAAGACAATAAATTCCTTCCTAAGCAATAATATATACACATTGTCTATTAGAGGACATAGGCCTACAGAAATATGAAAAAAATATCAACATAATAGTTTTTGTTTTTGAAAAGAAATCGCACCTATGACTAATTGCAATTACAAACATGGTAATAACAACAATAGCCTAATACACGTTACTGCCATTTTTTGTTATGGCTTGCTGAAATGAAATATCCTAGCCTACGCGCCAACGCTAGGCCTATATATGTATATATATATATATATATATATATATATATATATATATATATATAGTATATAATATATATATATATATATTTTTTTTTTTTTAGCAAAACAATATATAGGCTATAGACCTATTAGGCCTAATAATAACAAAAAAAGTCCCAGATTTTGTTTTCAGTCCAAAAATGTACACTTGCAATATTGAAATGAGCCATTAAAATAGGCGTCTTGTCCACCAAGGGAAAGGGCCTATAGTTTTTTTAGTTTGAGCCGCTCTTTAGAGGATTTCTATGGAGTTTATTATAAATGTTCATAGGGCCTAATTTAACCACATTTACATCTTGGGCCGTAACCGCACCGTAGGCCTATGTCTACAGTCCGTGTGTGGGGTTGAGTTGGGGATAATAACTCTGGAAGTCATAGGCACTCACGCACTCCGACTGGCCGCCCTTACACAGCGCGTCTCCCTGGTGACACGTCCTGGAGAAGAGACGCTCCTCATGGCGCGGCTCAAACAGACCCACCTGCTGCTGCTGCTGCTGCTGCTGCTGCGAGTAGAAGTAGCTGGTCTGTCCGGAGGGAGAGCACGTTGAACGGACGCGGCTCGGACAGAGACAGCGGGATCACGGACGCGGAGAAGGCGGCGGTGGCGCTGATCTGTGTGGTGGTGATGGTGGTGGTGGCTATGGCTGTGGCGGCGGGTGGCGGCTCGCCTGGGCCGCAGCTCACACCGAAATACGCCGTCTCCTGGCGGCCCCCGCGGCGGCAAGTGCGCCGCCGCCTCCTCCTCCTCGTCCCGCCGCCGCGCTCGCCGCGTTCCCGTAGCGGGAGCGCGTCGGCCGCCGCCGCGTAAAAACCGGAGTGGTGCCGCGTCGTGGTCCCCGCCAGGAGGGACCCCCGACGCGCAGAAAGCGGCCGCGGGGTCGTGATGCTGGAGGGCCAGAAACGACCTCACGGGCCAATAAAAAGGGACCCCCCCCGAAGCGGCGGCGGCTGCGGCGGCCGCGGCGGCGGCAAACGCGAGGCTCCGCGTCCGCCGTCGTGGACGTCAGGCCGTTGGCCCTCTTGAGCGCCAGCTTGGCCCGTGCGGCGGCAGCGCCGCCGCCACCGGAGGACGCGCGGCGCCGGAGTTTGCCGGAGGTGCCACCGATGAAGACGTCGTCGCTGGACGGGTCCAGCATCCAGTAGTTGCCCTTTCCCGGGTCGTCGTAATGGCGCGGCACTTTCACGAAGCACTTGTTCAGGCTCAGGTTGTGCCGGATTGAGTTCTGCCACCCCTGTCGGTTCTCCCGGTAGTACGGGAAGTTGCCCATGATGAACTCGTAGATGCCGTTTCAGCGTGAGCCGCTGCTCCCGGCTCTGGCGGATGGCCATCATGATGAGCGCGTTGTAACTGAACGGCGGTTTCTGCGGTTTCGCGCTTTCTTCGGGGCTCCCCCGGTTTCTTAGACCCGCTCCCCTTCCCCTTCACCCCCACCAGTTTGTCTTTCGGGACAACGGTCTTCTTCATTTCTCCTTCGCCTTCTTCTTCTTCCTGGTTTGCCTTGTCGCAAATCCAACGTTGACCATTATAATCCGTGCGATCCTGCGCGTAAAGCGGCGGCGGCGGCGCGTCGGGATCTCCAGACCTTGGCGCTGCCGTCCTGCAGCGCGTCGGCCACGCCGTACTCTCCCGTCCTCATAAGCTGCTGATGCTGAACGGGGGATTTATGGTAGAAATGCGCAGGCGCTTTCAAGTCGTCCATCTCAACATGACCTGCGTCTGCATCCTCCATGCAATAATATAACGCCTTAATGAAAAGGAGACGGGCTGGAGAGACGGCTGCGAGATCCGGCGGCGCGCAGGCGAGCCCAAAGACTCAAGTGCGCAACACGTGCGCACTTGGTCACAACAACCGGAGGAAACCGACGCCCAGCAGTACGCACACACACACACACGCACACACATCTACTGACTGATCGCTGAACTCTTGGTTTTAATTATAACACTTCCGTAGCTCCTGAAACTCAACACTTTTCACCGCCCCCCCCCCCCCCCCCCCCCCCCCCCCCCCCCCCCCCCCCCCCCGAGGACCCGCGCGTCTCCGATTCTCCACCATGATTCAGGGTGTCATCATCATCATCATCATCATCATCATCATCATCATCATGATAAAAATTATCGCAAGCAGTCATGTTGTTTGAACATTAATTGGTTTTAGTAAATGCTGTACCGTTGGGTAGAGGAAACAAAACACGCCTTGAAACGGTGGCGCAAGCTTCATCCGTATCTCTATGTTTCACCACGCAGTTGACAGGCAAATGAGGCTTATCAGACCAAGGCCAACATACACAAAGCATGTTTTGCTTTTACCCTTACCTTATTTTACTCAATCTTAACAAAGGGGTCCCCCATAATCCTTGTGCCCACATGTGAACAATGGCATTGGCCTGCATGTGAACACTTTGTGCATGGGAACACTTCAGCTAAAATCCCATTTGCTTGATTTTGGATTGGTGATTATTTTATTACTGTTATTGTAGGCCTATTTGTTCCTTCCTCTATCTCACACTAAAGCTTAACTAACAGCTTAATTAGATATTGACAAGACCTTTTCATCTACATTGGCCTATAGCGTGTGTGCAGTCTTCCATACCAATCATGGCAAGTTGATATTGTGTTATAGTAATAGTATTATTATTACAGTTCGTGTTGCAAGTATCCTATATTCAAACTTGCTTCTGCTAATCGCATATAGGAAGGTTTGGATTGGATATTATTTTAGGCCAAGGCTGCCTATAAAAATAGGGTAGTCTAAGCCTGGTTTTGGACTAATGTGTGAAACAAAACTGAGTGGACTTATTAACAACTAAATTATGCAAACAAAAAATGAACCCACACAAGTTCCAATGAATTAAAATAGGCCTAATAAAAGCGTCGCATTACTGCTGTAGGCCTAATAACCTCGGACTATCCGTAGCCCGTGGGCAATGCACTACCGCCATCTGGAGTTTAAACACCAACACAAGGGTGACAACTTCAGTGGTCACACACACACACACACACACACACACACACACACACACACACACACACACACACACACACACACACACAGTCTTGTGAATGCATCTCTGAGTAGAATGAACTCGTATGTGAGTTGCTGCATGTTTCCTTTGTGTGTGTGAGTGCTTAGGGGGTGTCATTACACTTCAATGGCCTGTGAAGCCCTAAGACTGTAATCGTGATGCAGGGTTATATAAATACAGTTGCCGTGGCAATTCGACCTCATCCTACTTTTTGTTTTGCCTATTCATTTATAGGCTACATTTTGGTTCAGAATAAGCCTACTATTTATCAATCACTGTTAACTATTGAATAGCTCAAAAACATTCATATCAAATAATTATTGATTTTGTTTTGTCAGACATGAGAGATAGAGCTCAATAGGGTGCGTTTTTAAAAATGTTGAACATTTTGCCCGGGGGTTACTGTAGCATTAGGCCTGTAAGCCCAGATGACATTAGACAAGTGTACGCTTAGTACACTTATAATACCCATGGAGGCAACACCCACTGAGGCAGTTATTTCCCCTCACATGTCCCCCTCCACGGCCCTGCGAGACTAAAGCACGTCTCTTAGCCTTCTTAGTATTTGTCAGTGCTTGTTTGCTTCAGGGGGTTTGGATTAGCAACATAGCATTTTTGCCAACTCGGCGGTGGCGTGTGCAGTCGTGTGCAAGAGGCTCGGTTGTAATTTCCAATTGGTCATGGTAAATTGGAATAGGCTGCAAACATACATTAATAAAGGTGAGAGATTGGTGAAAGAAAGAGCAAAGCCATGAAAAGCCATGTCCTGTATTTGTTGGATAGAGCGACACACACACACACACACACACACACACACACACACACACACACACACACACACACACACACACACACACACACACACACACACACACAGTGTTACTTGGGTTTGACTGAAAGCTGCTCTAGGTAACTTTTGCTAGTTGACCAAGAGGTAAAAAATCTGTTCAGCCTACCATGGATTCGAATGTACACAACAAACTCTGCCTCCTCCGTGACGTCACCGCCCACCCCCCAGTCCCGTGTACACGATCTACACTAAACATGCAGTAGTGGCCTCAGAGCATGCCTGATTGGTCACCGGCTACAGGGAGCGGCAAAAAAAACAGTTTATCTCCTATTTAGCCACCAGAGGCAGGGATGGACAGCAGAGCAAGATATTCTCACAGACCACTTGACTCACTGACATACTGAGTATGGGGATGATTTTGGCATATTTGACCATAAAAAGGTTACCTAGAGCAGCTTTAACATATGAGCATCAAAATGATGGTTAGATTATAGAAAAATTGAGAGTTACTTGAAAAAGGTGGTGTATTTATTATTACAACTTATTATTACAAAATAAGAAAAAAACATTTAAAACACTTGAAATCATTGCGTTTACAATGTGACAAGTTACAACATACAGATTGATGTTGGCTCTCATTGCACAGGATACGTTGATTGAAACCTAGCAGAAGACTAACTGCCATGTTATCACATACAAGTTAGGCATCATTAACGTCACAAATTGGTCCTGTAGCTTCGACAGACTGCACTTACAGCAACACTTTTGAAAACAAAGCTTTTAAGCCGCAGCAGTCAGAGGCAGACATTATAGCCAACACGTCTTCTCCTCTTCTACTCTGTCCACCGGTGTCCGCAGTGAGGGGCAGTGCACACGTAGTACAGTCTCATGGCATCCTGGGGAGAACAGGAAATGGATGCATCAAAAAGTGCAAAAGCACATTAGGATTTATTTTAGTTTATTTATATTTCAGCAGCACATGCCAGTTACTGATCTGGGCACCACCCACTGTAACCTGTCACCTAGTGCAGATTCTCATGCATATATATATATTTAGCCATTGAAAATGACACATACTTTAAGATAGAAGCTGAAGGTATTACCTCAGCTTTCATACTGTGGGACTGAAAGAACACTGCCTCCTTGTGGCCACATCTGAGAAGATAAATGAGTATATAGAAAACACAGTACTACATAGAAAAAATGAATACATGGTATAAAAAATTGTACAATAAGTTACCATTAAATAATTAAAAGTAGAGCTGAGGTTAAGCAACACATGTGTGGTGGTGTGCCTCTGGGATAAGTCCTGGGTTTGTATGAGGCATGGACACTTACTTGGGACAGGGGTGGTCCTCTGTTCTGGGTAACGTGGGATCCTGGGATACATCAGCTATGATCTGAGTCAGCTCACTATAATATAAATATGAAGATACCAGTTGAATCAGTTAGCAATATCAAATATTTGTCCATAGAATCTAAGACAACATCCAATATGCAGCAATACATTAGGGCTGCAAACATATTTGCAGGAAAATTTCATAAATAATAACAGCAAATGCCTATACAAGTTACACGTTAGAGTCCAAAGGAATGTCTTAAATGCGCTTGCTTTATCTGACAAGCAATTAAATAAATGTAGAGACGACAGTGTTTCTGCTTGTAGAGAACAGTGAGGGATTGTGTCTTCGTCAAGAATGCAGTAATATAGTTTTTTTTAGAGGTGCCGATGATAGAACTAGCAACCCGGCACTTGACAGATGACCTGCTTGACCTGCTGAGCTACATACCAGACAAGCAGCACTAGACTAGTCCCACATTAGTGACATTTCTATGAGAGATGGGACCGATTCGATCCGTATCGGGTGCCGAAGCTGAAACTGACATAATCAACATATCGGATTCGGATATCAAACTGACGTCGCCGATCCACATACCCGAACCCACCGTAACATAACATGAGACAGTGCTAGTAAGTCGTATTGATAGTGTAGATACTGCACTTTCACTGAATTTAAATTGAATAAATATTACATTTGAAAACCTTACAGTTGTGTTTGTATATATTTTTTGAATAAAGTGTTGTGTAGTTAACTAGAACCTCATGTAACCTTACACATAATACCAACAACAATAATAAGAACAACGATAATAAAAATATTCAAGAAAAAAAAAGCTCAGGTGTCGGAATCAGATCGGAACTGAAAAAAGTGGATCGGTGCATCTCTAATTTCTATATGCTTTTCAAATGACTACATGTGTAATTGTATGTAGCAGTACTAGAAGCAATTATTGGTAATCTTAAATTAACCTCAGAAAGAGGTATTGCTTTACCTGCACTCTGTAATTACTACAAGTAGGACATCAAAATGGCAACGCTAAACAGCGGAGATCCTATAAAAGGATGCAGTGAAGGTTAACATTGGCCATTTCATGGACAAAAACAACACATTGTAGCATACAATTTTCCACCGTGTACTTACTCCACTTCATGGGTGATCTTGTTAACATAGATGCAGCTGTTGTCAGCCTCTTGCTGGTAGTCACAGTTTCTACACTGGGAGTTCAGAGGAAAGCATCAGTCCCAACACGTGGGGGAAGTAATATAATAACTAGCACTAGTCATCCTTGGATACCCATCACAATGTTACCATCTTCACTTAACAACTCATATGTGGGCACATCTGTCGGATCCGACATCGTTGCTGTTGCTTGTGGTAGGATACAAGTTATACAACCTGATGAAAAGGTTGAAGCATCGTAATACTAATCGGTAAGCTATGTTACGATATATCTTATATATTATTGAAGGCATAAAGGCGTTCATTTGAATGGAGCATATATCTACTACTTACTGCATAGAGTAGGATGCGGTTCTCCTTGTCTTCCTTCGGATACAACATGTTGTTACTGGGAAACATAACGTGTGCAATGAACACAGATTATATTCCTTAAACATAACGATCCTGTGTAAACGTGTGAATTAATTAATATCAGTCACTGCCAAGACGGTGAACAGTGAACAACACTAACGTAGCGTTACGTGACGAGTAGCTACATTATCGTTTTAATCACTCAGTCCGGTAATCTTACCATTCTTGACAGAAACGGATTCCAACGAACCCGGGTTCATATGTTCCGCTGTCCAAGTCCATTGGATCAGGTTTATTTATGAGACAAACAAATCAATTATATTATTGTTGAATCTTCGTGAAGTTGGCAATGCTCTGTTATCAGTTTGGCTCCATACAACAGAACATCTGCGCATGCGCAACGTATGAAAAGTGTGACGTTTTGGAGACAGCGCCCCCGTCTGCCCTGGCGTCTTTAGAGCATAGACATATATACATAGACGCCTCATAGACTGACGCTGCCCGTTAGAGCTGACGTAGCAGCGCGGGCCGCCATCTTGGCAGGGGACCCAGTGCGCCCCCAGTGCATTCATTTCTATGGAGGAAGGCGTATCCCCAACTACAATAATAAGCATAACTCCCCGAATTTTTACCGGATTTTCACACGGTTTGGTTTGTTACAAATGGCAGAGATTTATTTATGATACAGGACGATTTTTTTTTTTTTTTTTTTTTTTTTTTAAATAATAAGAATTATTGTTCAATCTTACTTGTTAAAGGTAATCCCACACGATCTGGTGTCAATACTGCGCCGTAAGCTGCACAACATACTGGCATAGCTTGCTCTCCCCGTTGACTCCTATGCTAGACTAGAGTGAGGACCCCCTACCAATATGGCGGCGACGCTGGGTTACGTTCCATCACGTCATGAGGCGTCTATGTATATATGTCTATGCTTTAGAGGCGCTAGGTGTGGCTGAGCTAGGCTAGATAGTAGGCCTTGAGTACTTCTGACACTTGACACAAAGAAGAATCCAGAGTAGATGGCAATCATTTTATTACTTTTGACACGATTGATAAGATCATGTTATTTCGATGTACAACGACTCAACTTGGCCATTATTACAATGAGAAACATTCCTTGCTCGGCCAACACAATAGTTGCCATGTAAACAGATTGCAATGAAACATTATTATCCCAAACGATATCCAACAAAAATGCTCTCATTATCAGGACTGGTAAAGAAGTCATTTCGACCGGGGCCCCATGTAGAAACCCAGACCTTGTCGTTTTGAGCTAATTTGACAACACCGCTGACACTTGCTACTTGGCTGCATTTATCAGGCAGACTGGTGTGGTACAGTGACACTACAGTGTCACCGTTCTTACATATGGCACATTGGGCCCTTCCATACACGGACATGTGTACCATGAAATGATAAAAGCCATCCACAGGGCAGGTAAAGATGCCAGTTTCAGGGTTGTAGGCATCACCTTCGTTGATGGAGACGTTGGCAAACTTCAGCACTCCAGTGTGACACGGGTAGCTGTCGGCCTGGGCTAGTTTGGCTGTGAAGGCAACAACTCCCTCTAGAATGGGCAGAAGATGTAAATAAGTTGATGGATGACAAATTGCATCGTTATAAAAAAAACAAGAAGGGAGTTACAAAACCAGGGATAAAACAAAAGTGTCAAAACACAAAAGTCAACCAAGAATAAACTACAATCTTACCCTAAAAGGTAGGCCTACAGGTAAGGTGACCAGACGTCCCCGATTTCCGGGGACAGTCCCCGTTTTGGGTGACCTGTCCCCGGTCAAAGCTGTCCCCGATAATGTCCCCGATTGACACTGAACGGGGGAAAAATGCGCGCAGACTCAAACACCTGTTATTACGGTAGCCATTTAACGCATCGCCAGAGAAGACGTCGTATGACGTACAGACGCAGCAGCGTCAACAACAACACAATCTAGAGGCGGCAAAAAGGACAGAAAAGGAGACCAGCGGCCGCCATGAATGGTATGTTGTGTATGAACTTCTTTATTTTGTGTAACTGGCAGAAGACTTGGCTGTGAGTGTGTGTGTGAAGTGATGTAACGTTAAAGTAAGTATGATTGTTTATCTGAAGACCTAACGTAACGTTATAAAAGTCAGTGAACGTTAACATTATGACAGTTTTCATATGTGTCAGTGAAGCTGTAACGTTAATATTAGCATGAGATTAGCCTGCCAGGTGATGACATTGTGGGTCTGTTATGGAAGAGGGGGGGGGGGGGGGGGGGGGGGGGGGGGGTGGAAGACTGCTTTGGTAGCATATGATTTTCCTGTAGGGGACATGAGACTCTGTTAAAATAATAAATTAATTAATAATGAGTCAGTGGTTTATAGTTGTGTGTTAGGCTAACTGCTGTATTTTGCGTCGGGCTGGCACCACACAGTGCTGTGTGGGTAACCATGACTGTAGTAGTGAAATGCAGACCATCTGATTAGCTGATGCCCTGAGTCACTGTTTTGTATGTCACTGTTGTTAGTAAAGGTGTAACTTGTTATATTAGATTACCATGAGATGACAATATTATCTCGATGTTGCTCTGTTGTAGATTAGGGAGAAGAAAAGTAGAGGAGAGACTAATAGTAGTAAAGAGTGAAGGAGTAGTAAAGAGTGAAGGAGAGAAGAGGAAAAGAGCAGGAGAACAGTGTGGAAAATGTGAAAAAAGTACTTGTCCCAGTTTTTTATTTCATAATGATAATATTGAATGATTTTTCACCACCGCATTGAAAATGTCCCCGATTTTAATTTCAGAAATCTGGTCACCTTACCTACAGGCATATCACAGAACGTTTACAATGCTGATAAATGTATCAATTAGAATATGGAAATGTAGTGAAAACTGAAAATAAAGCAGGCACTGAAATAATTGGCAAACGATGAAAGTGACCTTTACAATATTTAAATCTGAACTTTCCATAAAAATGGCAAATGATGATGGTATAGTTTTTGTATGAACAAAAATGCAAAAAATAAAATAAAATTGACTTCAAACTATGACTTTAAGATGCCATTACATGATAAACAATTGCAATGTACTATTACCTGCATAAGCACTGCCTTCTCCACTGTTGTCTCCACGGCCTGGGTCCATCTTTAAAGACTTCTGACAGCAGCTGATGAATAAAATGCAAGTCTAAATATACTGATACTTAGATTTAACCCGTGCCTTCAAAATGCTCTAGTCTAGATAGAGGTCTAGAGGTAAGTGCTCCTTAACGTGTATTGGCTTGTAGAAGAAGGCTTTTATAGCCAAACCCTTAAGAGGCTGGTGGTAACAGGGCTGGGTCGTATTTCCTGTCTGGCTTACACAATGCAGCAATGCCGAGGCTGTTGTACAATGCAACACATTTAAATTGATCTGCTGAAAAATAAATGTGTTGTGTGAGATGGCCTTACACATACAGGGTGTGTATTCAATGCATACTAGAAAGAAAAAAAACAATTACATTTTTTTAGGCAAAATGTTTTTTAAATGATGAGGCAGGTTGATGCAGCTAACTAACCAAACCAGTTTGACTGCGCTGTAAAACTGTGAAGTCCCACAGCCGTTGTAAAAATTCTTTCTACTCCATAATTAAACAATTCCTTCAAATAACATTCATAAAACAGAATGAAACATGCCACGTTTGTTTTCTCACAGTTTCTATTCATATTCATGTATCCCACTCCCTCTTATGAATTCCAACCATGTCAGCCAAAAATATATCACCAGTGGCGTAACATCATGGTGATAGGCCCCGGTGCAAATATTTTTTTTGTGCTCCCGCGATTGTTGACGGGGGGGGGGGGGGCAGATTGTTTATTTAAAAGTCAAGCGCAACCCAAACCGAGCCTTTGGTCCCAGTCCTTTTTTTTCTTCCTTCATGGGCCCCCCCCCCCCCCCCCCCCGGCGTCTGGGCCCCGGTGCAATGCACCGGTTGCACCGTCGATAGTTATGCCACTGTATATCACACAATTGATACTGTCTCAGCTGCCGTGAGCCCTGAACAACAGGGTTATAGAATATGTATCAGGACGTTTCATTTTTGTATGTTTGTTTCATTTCATCTTGGGAGTAAGTTTAGATATAATCGATGGGGGTTTCCTGTTTGCATCACCAGCTGTTCCCTCCCTTACCCTTGCATCACAAAGCGCTGCTCCTGTCGCCTAGCAACCTTGACAGTTGCAGTTGACAATCAGGACACTGCTAAAAAAAAAAGTCTTCTTATCTTAACAATTGTTAGGCCTTTTCAGATCAAACGTGAATAATTTGTGTGAATAAATCGTGAATTTAAAAATCCGAACCCTTCTATCTCTATGAGTCTATCCACACCGAACCCTTCTATCTCTATGAGTCTATACACACCGAACCCTTCTATCTCTATGAGTCTATCCACACCGAACCCTTCTATCTCTATGAGTCTATCCACACCAAACCCTTCTATCTCTATGGGTCTATCCACACCGAACCCTTCTATCTCTATGAGTCTATCCACACCGAACCCTTCTATCTCTATGAGTCTATCCACACCGAACCCTTCTATCTCTATGGGTCTATCCACACCGAACCCTTCTATCTCTATGGGTCTATCCACACCGAACCCATCTATCTCTATGGGTCTATCCACACCGAACCCATCTATCTCTATGGGTCTATACACACACCGAACCCTTCTATCTCTATGAGTCTATACACACACCGAACCCTTCTATCTCAATGAGTCTATACACACCGAACCCTTCTATCTCTATGGGTCTATACACACCGAACCCATCTATCTCTATGGGTCTATCCACACCGAACCCATCTATCTCTATGGGTCTATACACACACCGAACCCTTCTATCTCTATGAGTCTATACACACACCGAACCCTTCTATCTCTATGAGTCTATACACACACCGAACCCTTCTATCTCTATGAGTCTATACACACCGAACCCTTCTATCTCTATGAGTCTATACACACACCGAACCCGAAACTCAGAGATTTATTTGCAGATTTATTTTTCTCTGCAGTTGGTTTGATTTCTGCGAATTTCAGATGCCAAAAAAATAACCAATAAAATAATGACTTTTGCTCACCTGTTATGGATGGGGACTTCCAATTCAGGAAACAAAGGACGCATATCTAGGTCGCATTTGGAGGAGCCTTCCGAAAAACGGGACAGCCTTGTCGCGCCGCGATGATGCAAGCAGTCTTCAAACAGCCTCCGAAGGACGCGGCCCCTGAATTGGGACGCAGCCAGTCTGCGGAGTTAAAGAAGCACTATGCAACTCGTTTATCAAAAATAACCTTAACCATGCAGGTTGAGAGTCGTTCTGATCGTTCTACAACACTTTCTGGGTTGTTTGGTGGGTGTTTCATCTCCCCCTGTTGGTTCCCCGCGGAAAAACAGAACATGCAACTTCATGTGGCCGTCCCGGCCACTTACGGATGTGACTCAGCGGAAGTATCCAATCGCGCCTCGAAAATGTAGTCAGATTGTAGTTTCACTGCTTTACGGTAGACCTGGGCGGGGGTGCCAAACATGGGTCCGGCTGAATATAAAGAGTCCGTTGCAAGGCAATTCTGGATCAATCGACAAATCCACTATGGATCCATCAAGACCCAAGAGGGGAAGGTCGGAGGAATCGAAGAATAAGAGAAAGGATTATGATAAACAAAGAAACCAGACACGAGTGAACATAGGGCGAGCTTATGCGGAATGGCGTCAACTGAGAGACTCGGAAGAATGCAAAACGGACGCCGACTTGGCTGTCTTGCTGCTGAAATTGTAAGTAGCTTACCCTTGGGTGAACTTCGTTTTTGTAATGTGGTTTGAGAGTCTGTTGAACAATGTGTTTTGCTCGACCGTTTTATTGTGAGGCCTGTATGTGTTTAGCTTGGTTGCTTCATGGCTAGCTTGCTAGCTAGTGAGGGTTTATCCTAGCAGTGATTTGCTACCACACATGTTTGTTTGCGGTCCGAATCCAGGTTCTCGTTGTGTATTACTATTTATTTATCGAAGTGGGGGGTGGGGGGCGTTGTCAATGAGTTTTTACGACAGTGTTGTAGGCCTATTCCGAAGCTGCAGGGGGAGCTCTATAGTGAGAAATGCGAGCCCAATTCCGGCGAAAACCCAGAAACAGCGGAGGAATAACCGAGTTGCATAGCGCACCTTTAATGGAGCGGCTAAGTTCTTATTTTTGGAAGAATCGTTCAGTTTATGATACAAGCGTGAAAATTGGCATGAGCAGTCTCCATGGGTCGCTTGACAAGACAATTGTCCGAGCCATTTGAAATTTCAAGATGGTGGACATTTTTCAAGATGGCCGACACCTTAGTGGAGCAGTTCAGTAATATAATGGTTTATGTGGTGATACAAGCATAATAATTGACATGAACAGTCTCTGTGGGTCACTTGACAATAAGTCACCCACAGGCTACTTGAAATTTCAAGATGGCGGACATTTTTCAAGATGGCCACCACCTTAGTGGAGCAGTTTGGCTTAAGAAATAATTTAGTTGTTGATACAAGCATGAAAATTGCCATGAGCCGTCTCAAAGGTTAATTTGACAAGAAACCGCCCACAGCCACTTGCACATGTCTATGTAGTTGCCCCTGCTAGAACATATTTGCATGTTTCTTTTGCCAGTGTTATTCCCCGTTGTCCTCTATGTTTTCCGGTGTAGGCCTATGGCTCGGCTTCCACTCGCCACATCGGCGCATCATGTTTTACTTTGTCACCAGCCTATTACTGTGACATTTTCAGTTGTTACTTTGTAACATTGCTTCCACTGCGTATATCTAAGTGAAGCACATTTTCAGTTTAGTTCCTTAGTATTGTTTGAGATACTTTCTGTTTGTCATGGTTCCGTGGCTGTGTCAGCCAGAGCCGCTGTTGCCTCTGGATCTGTTCTTATTGACATTCAGTATTAGTCATTGCTCAATTTTTTGTTTGGTGCATTGTCCGTTCAGAACCACAACTGTGCTATATTTATGTAGTCTTATTTTTTGTTTCCCCACCTCTTAGTATTTATTTGACATGTTTAATGGCTGTTAGTGTGACGAATAAATAACAGCACATATAACAACAGGCTATAATATCCTCACATAGCCTCAAGCGATGGGAACAGGACCAAATATATAAGCTGTATTAACCGCACATAGCCACAAGATGGCAGCACACAATACACTAGGAGGCGGGCGCTCAACACTAGCCAATCAGAGCACATTACACGTCATAGAGGCCACGCCTGCCAAAGTACTATCGAGCGCACACAAGGGCCTCGGGCCTCATGTACGAAGGTTGCGTACGCACAAAAACGTGGTGTACGCAAAAGAAAATGGCGTTCCACACTCACGTTCAGATGTATGAAACGTGAAATGACCGTGGAAATGTGCGGTGCCTCACGTCAACTTCATGGCTGCCGTACGCACGTTTCTACAGCTATTGTTCCTTTGGCGACACTTAGAGGTGACGCTGGGAAACTGTTAATAATGTCAAAAACAATTAGTCATCAGAGTGATGTGCACGTCAGAGACACACTTATGAACAACTAACACACCCGCCGTGTTTGCAATTATACGGGTGGATATAAACGCATGCGCAATGTGATGAAGAAAATGGTATTACCGATGGCAGCGTTAGCGTGTGCGTTCACACCAGAAGCGTCTTGAGCGTCCAAATCGCCGGAAGTCATTCACTTTCTATGGGCAAGAGCGTCCAAAGCGTCACAAGCGTCAAACGCTTCCAGCGTCAAAAGTTGAGCGTCCAGAGCGTCAAAAAAAAGTTGAAGACAGTTTAACTTTATGCAAATGACTATGACGCGTTTCAGCGGCAAAAACTGACAGCCAATCTGAATGTAGACGCTCTCCATTTGGGTGGGTCCCGGGGAACCCACCCAATTATTATTATTATGATTATTATTATTATTATTATTATTATTAAGTATTAAAGGCACGAGACCACCCGCGGCTATATAAACGGTGGGCTGCGCTGCGTTCTTCAGTCGGCAGTTAACCGGGACCAGTAAAGCCGCTGAAGACCAGCCGACTCACTTGTCTTTTTGTTTAATTGATTCTTTCAGAATAACATCTTTTCTAAAATATGCCAACCCTTGAGTCAGCTTCACTCTCTGGGTGTAACACAAGCATGAACAAAGGAAAGAAAAGACATTTCACAGAGTCCGAGTTGGAGATTGTGGTGAATGACGTGGAGCCGCGGAGGGAGATTCTCTCTGGTCCCCTGTCAGCAGGGATCAATATGAAGAGGAAGGAGAGGCGTGGGAGCGTGTGTGTGACGCGGTACATATGGGGGTATTATTGAGACAATATTATTTGTGTGTGCGTATCTCAATCTGTGTGTGTGTAATAAGATTTGTGTGTATTCACATTTGTCTGTATTCACATTTGTGTGTGTGTAAACAAATCTGTGTCTGTATTCGCATTTGTGTGTTTGTGATAAGATTTGTGTGTCTGTATTCACATTTGTGTGTGTGTGTGTAAAAAAAATGCGTAGGCCCTACTGAGATCTGTAAATGTCTGTCATCAGTTATAACTCAGACGGGAGCTCTGATTGGCCGTCTTTTTACACAGTGATGTTAAGCATAGACATCTTATACATAGACGGAGCATTGGCTGCTGTGGCGCGAGAAATTCGGCGGCCATCTTGGAGTGGTGATGGGGGTGGGGAGCAGCATAGATTGACAGTTGACACGTATGGCCAGGAGAAGAAAACAAGGATGCCGAGCTGGTGTTCAGCTATTCCTGCTCAAATGAGCGGACGGTCGAAAATAGAAATCACAGGATTACTTCTCACAAGTAAGATTTAACATTACCGTACTATTGGTTGTATTTTGTGAAAATACGGTATTACATGCCAAAACATGTGTCCTTTATCATAGCTACACGTATGACAAAAAACGTGTGAAAATCAGTGAGGTATGATTAATTAAATGCGCTGACAGTTCATTGCTCCTGCCAAACGAATGACACTGAGTGGAGCGGATCACCACTCCAAGATGGCGGCTCCGAATCTCGTCAGCGCCAGTAGGCAGTAGCATTCGATGCTCCGTCTATGTATAAGATGTCTATGATGTTAAGCGTGTCATTGTCATGGGTAAGATGGCTGCCGTTAATGAGACTGGCCGGTCGTCGGAAACTTCGAACAACTCATGGGTAAGTTAACATTTGTTTTCCTCATAAATAAACGCATTGTAAAGCCCATGAGTTGTTCGAAGTTTCCGGCGACCGGCCAGTGTCATTATAACGGCAGCCATCTTACCCATGACAATGACACGCTTAACATCACTGGGTGCTACGCGCCGACTAGTGGTGTGTACACTGTATTGCGTGAAGTTACAGACAAATCGTTTTTACACACGGATCGCATTTGCAGATCTGCACGGCAGAAGTGTGCCAAAATCCACGTGTAAAAAGACGGCCAATCAGAGCTCCCGCCTGAGTTATAACTGATGACAGACATGTACAGATCTCAGTACGCATTTTTTTACACACACACAAATGTGAATACAGAAACACAAATCTTATCACAAACACACAAATGTGAATACAGACGCACAGATTTTTTTACACACACACAAATGTGAATACAGACAGACAAATCTTATTACGCACACACAAATGTGAATACACACAAATGTGAATACACACAAATCTTATTACACACACACAGATTGAGATACGCACACACAAATAATATTGTCTCAATAATACCCCCATAGGTACATGCCTTGGGGTCCGAGCAGCGCACACACAGGTGAAGAAGAAGTGGTCGGATCTGAAGGTGGAGGTGAAGCGGAGGGTTTCTCACCGCTTACTATGCGTCACTTTCATGCCACACACTTGGAAGACCACTAGGTGGCGCTGTTTTTGAGCAAATTCCGTAACGCTAATAACTCCCGCATACTTTGTCGCACATTCGAAATCGGCTTATGAGCCAATTGTCATCGTTTGCAAGTAAATCCTCGTGTTCCCTAAATACTCTCTCACGTCGGATTGCTCCATTTGCAAGGTCCTCTAACAACGCTAACGCTGCCATCGGTAATACCATTTTCTTCATCACATTGCGCATGCGTTTATATCCACCCGTATAATTGCAAACACGGCGGGTGTGTTAATTGTTCATAAGTGTGTCTCTGACGTGCACATCACTCTGATGACTAATTGTTTTTGACATTATTAACAGTTTCCCAGCGTCACCTATAAGTGTCGCCAAAGGAACAATAGCTGTAGAAACGTGCGTACGCCAGCCATGAAGTTGACGTGAGGCACCGCACATTTCCACGGTCATTTCACGTTTCATACATCTGAACGTGAGCGTAGAACGCCACGTTTTTGTGCGTACGCAACCTTCGTACATGAGGCCCGAGGAGAGGGCAAGAAACTCTACAGGCAGCGTATCTATCAGATATCCAGCTAAGAGTTGCTCCACGCGTGAATTATACAATTCCTCTCCTTTTGCTTCATAGATAATAGACCAAAACCTATAACAAATAAAGTGAGTTAAAAGCGATCCTGTGTCGGCTGCCTTTTTCCTCAATGAACACAACATTAGTTTAAAAAAAAAGAACACAAGAAAAACCTCCCTTGTGACTGTTACCTTGTCGTGGTAAGGGAGCTTGTGTACCTCAGTGAACCCTGAGAGCTATGCCGGTGGGAGGCATCTCCTGACAGGTTTTACCAAACTGGACACGTCATGGGCGAGGAGTCAGACAAAACACAGTCAAACAACCTCTCTTGACAGAGTCTTTTGAGGAACCCAATACATTTCTATGAGAAAATGTATAATTTAAAGATCCACATGGCGGACGGCAGTAATCCTGAAAAATTGAAAAATTAAGTCAATGGCTGAGCTGGATTTCATCCACAACCAGATTGAGATATCTGATGTAGCCCATATTTGCGCGATGTTCGACTAATCGATGGTTGATAGTCGACTAATCGATGGTCGACTAATCATCGCGCTTTTAATGTAATAAGTTCGATTTATTTTTGGGGGCATCAGAAAATGGTTTTGAGTTCCAGGGCGAGAGTGTTATAACAGAAACACTGTTAACCTTGTGCTACTTCACAGATAATACAATACCATAATAATCTGCCGTTAAAATATAATTTTACAAGCACACGCACCGAAGCGGGCCGCCTATTAACGACATGGACAAAGCGGTTCTGAAGGTTGTTGGAAAAACAACCAGGAAGGAGACATTGAACACTTTTGATAATCGTATTTATACACCGTATAACTGCACACAACTTTATTTAAAAGCAAGCAAATGGAAAAAAATGTTTGGATGTAATTTTCGTGTGGATGTGCGGCTCCTTTCGGGGGAGCGGTTCATGTCAATAGCGGTGTCCCAGGAGGGTTCACCTTCGCGGGCGTAGTTACTAGGGATGTGCGACTATCGTCTTGTCTTTAAAAATACATAGTGTTTTTTAAAGTTATTAGATATTCACGCTCCGAATGACAGCGTTCAGACACAGGGAAGACGTATTAGTCCCGTGTGTCTAGCGGTGTCTACCGACCTATGTGTACCTATACCTGCCCAGGTGTAGGCCTACACCTGCCCGGGTGTAAACCCACTGAGGAGACGGTCGGGCAGCAGCACTATCGTTTGGTCAATATTTCTGCAGCGATGCAAGATGCAGCGATCAGTTAAATCAGGGCGCGTTGCCACCACGGATGTATTCGGTTGCGATGCTTGTGCCGTGTTATTTTTATGTTTAGCTGCATTTTTTGACACATAAATAAAATGAATAATAAATCATCCAAACTGCATTTTCATTTCCTTCTTCAATATTGCTCATGTGTTAACTTAATTAAAATGAAAAAGAAAAGGACATTTAAGATTTAATTTTCAAAAGATGCCCCGGCAAATAGTTACCAAAATTCAATTTGAAATGTCAAATTTGAAAATTAAAATGCATTAGCAGAAAGGCATTTTCATTTCAAGGTCATTGCTGCATTATTTGACTCATAAATAAAATGAATAATAGATCATCCAAACTGCATTTTCATTTTCTTCTTCAAGACTGCTCATTTTATGACACAACTAAAAAGAAAACAAAGAGGACATTGCTTTTTCGTTTTCATGCCCGCCCCCCCGCAAAAAAGAGTCCATAATTCAATTTGAATTCGCAATCCCAAGCGGCGCAGGAGAGTGACGTCAGTGGCCGCTATTCTTCTTCAGTTCAGAGTCTGACCGCGATACGCATCTAATACGTTAGGGGGCGGTGTGCATATTTGACACTGGGGCAAGAGGAGAGTGTGAAGTAGAGTGCGCTGATACAGCCAGGCCTATGGCAAGCCGAATTGTCATTTATCAACTAAGTTTGACTATCCGGAATTAACATTGTAGATATCAACAACTTCTTTCTGACTAGTCGTAATTACATTTTGAATAGTTGGAATTTTCATTCAAGATATCTGTAATGTAATTGTGACTAGTCGAAACGACAGATAAAGATATCTGTAATTCAGTTTTGACTAGGCGAACCTGAATTACAGATATCTGCAATGACGTCACGGAAAACGACATTCAACTCGTCACACATCTTAAATGACAATTGCAGATATCTGTAATTCAGTTTTGACTAGGCAGAATGAAAGTTAAAGATATCTCAAATGTCATTTGAGTGCGAATTATTGGGCATGACGTTTTAGATATCCAGAAATACGTAATTTCTCCTTGCCGCCAGCTCCTGCCTGGCACAGGCTGCAGCGTTAGAAAGACGGTTAAAAAGCCCGACCTCCGGCTGCTCTGACATGGTGCTAAATATATGCTAATCCATGGACCGATGTAATCAGTGAACACAGGTGAATTGTGTGTGAATGATGATTAGAACGACATCGACCTGCTCCTCTCCCGCCTAAAGTGGGAGGCGGTCCTATAATTTGTCATTACAGATATCTGAAACGTCATTTCGCCTAGTCAAAACTCTAATTCAAGATATCTGTAATTACATTTTGACTAGGCAGAATGAAAGTTACAGATATCTACAATTTTAGATATCTCTAATCAAAATTCATTTCAAGATATCTATAACTTGATAATAGATATCTACAATGAAATTATGACTATCCCTAACTCCAGTTTTAGATATCTACAACTTCATTTTGACTATCCCTAACTCCAGTTAGAGATATCTACAACTTCATTTCGCCTAGTCAAAACTTAATTTAAGATATCTGAAAAGGGACTGTAGATATCTTGAATTGAGGTGAATTAAAAGATATCTTGAACTGGAATTATGACTAGTCAGAATCAAATTGTAGATATCTCAAACTGGAATTACAGATATCTACAATTCAGTTGCAGATATCCGTAATTCACATAGTGGATATCCGCAACTGAATTGTAGATATCTGTAATGAGAAACCCCATAGACATGAATGGCAAAAATGACGTAATTTCTCTTAGGAGGAATGTCTTTGTGGATATCTGAAATGCCAATTGTGGATAGGAGGAATGTAGTTGCGGATATCCGAAATGTTCTTTTTGACTAGGCGAAACTGAATTGCAGATATCTGTAACACATATCCAGTCTAGCTATTAAATGTTAAAACGGCTTGCCATACAGGCCGCTCAGGCAGTGTGACGACTGCACAACAGTTCGTTCACTGGATCGTTCATACGGATCGGTCTCTCGTTCATTTGTCACGTGACAGATACCCAGTCACTGTCGTGTCGTGCTGTCAAACTATGGCAGGGAGGATACAGGACACAAGTCACTTTATTGTGATGTGTATTTGCTTTCCTAGGTTTTCACATGGTCTGAATTGCTTGTGGCATTTTGTGTAAACTTTGTCAGCTGAAGTAAACCATGTTGCCTTCATTGTTAAGTGTTTGAGAACCACGGTCTTTTTTTTTACAAAGCTCACAAGAGGGCTACAGCGCCACCTGCTGTAAAAATGAACGAAATGACTAAAAAAAAAGATTAGTTAAATTTAGAGTAAAAGATCAGAGTCAGTAAAAAGAGTCGAACTTCCCAACACTAGTGTACAGGTGAGCCCATAGGTATATTATGTCTATGGGTGAGTCCAACCAACCCGGAAAGAGAAGAACGGCCACTGACGTCACTCTCCTGCGCCGCTTCAGGATTGTGAATTCAAATTTCTTTTTCATTTGAATTAAGTTACAAATCGAGCAATATTGAAGAAGAAAATGAAAATGCAGTTTGGATAATTTATTATTCATTTTATTTATGTGTCAAAAAATGCAGCTATATTCTGAAAATGAAAAAGCATTTCTGTTAATCCACTTTAATTTGAATTATGGTACAGATTTGCTTCCATATTAAACACAGTGTGAATTGGCATTCAATATGTCTTCAATTTAACCTGTTTCCAGCTACAACAGATCATTAGCGCAGGACGCAGCAAGGAATGTGTTCAGGGCTTCAGCATTTTGTTGCATTGTGCAGCAGCTGCCAACAAACCCACAGCAGAAGCAGAAGCAGAAATATGTTGAAATCAACGGATGTCCCCAAATAGATGAAAGCTGACTAACAGTAGCCGAGCGGCCAAGATATTACATGCTTTCTTTTAAATGATCTCTTCCTGTTAGTCAGTAGTATTCTCCTCCTTGGTTTCCCTGTGTCTGTGTTTGGACTTCTCCCCACTCTCCTTGATTACCTGCTCATCTGTCTAACTGCTCAAACCTGCCAGCCATCAACTCATCAGCCCTGCAGTATTTAAACCCCGGTTCTCCATCCACTCACCGCCTGATCGTTGTATCTACAAGCCTGGTAGTGACTTGCTTGGGCAAGTTAGAGAGCTTACGAAAATTGTTTTTGCTACAAACGTTAACCTTGTTTTTTCCCGTGTCTCAGGATCATACCCTTCACTACAACTACCTTCCCATTCCTTCCTGTCTGCCATGCTGACTCAATCTTCAAGTTCCTCTCTGGGTCTAAGCCATATTCTCTCACCACTGCCAGCAGGAGCTACCTCACCATTTCATTCCCCGGATTTCCAATAAAGCCTGTCTTTTTGAATCATAACAACTGGGTTTGTGATCTGCTTTTGGGTTCCTCTGTTTATCATAACACTTCCATGTTGTTGTGATAATATTGCATACATGCTGACTGACTAAGCCCCACACCCTAAAATGTCTGCATCCTTGTTTTCTACAAAGCAAACAGGGCTACTTATTAGTACAATCTGATAATCTACAACAGGCACAGGTTTCCCTATAATATACCAGAATAATATCCAAATGGCTTATACAACAGGTTAAAGATAATAGGTTGTCTTGGGACATCAGCATGGACTCCTTCATTAGTGCTTGTATTTCATTATTGCTACATCTAGAAAGAGGCGTACGACACACTTATCAGTAAATCAAGTACAACTTCCCTTTACAACTATTGAAAGACTGCTGCAGTTCTGTACACATATAGTTTAAGTTGCAGAGTGTGTTGAGGCTAATAGTATGCATAATCTTTGAGATGTTGTTCCCACTTCTCAGAACATGCATGACACAAAGATCAGTCAGATAAGGTAACTTTATTACTTTTTCCACATGATCAATATGATAATGCTAACATACAGTGATCACATAACCATGTATCACCTTTGAAATAATTGGCATGCAGAAAGTAATAACTATATTATTATGACCCCAAACGGAAACCAACAACAATGCTCTCATTATCAGGACTGGTAAAGAAGTCATTTCGACCGGGGCCCCATGTAGAAACCCAGACCTTGTCGTTTTGAGCTAATTTGACAACACCGCTGACACTTGCTACTTGGCTGCATTTATCAGGCAGACTGGTGTGGCACAGTGACACTACAGTGTCACTGTTCTTACATATGGCACATTGGGCCCTTCCATACACGGACATGTGTACCATGAAATGATAAAAGCCATCCACAGGGCAGGTAAAGATGCCAGTTTCAGGGTTGTAGGCATCACCTTCGTTGATGGAGACGTTGGCAAACTTCAGCACTCCAGTGTGACACGGGTAGCTGTCGGCCTGGGCTAGTTTGGCTGTGAAGGTAATCTCCACACAATAGGCACAAATGTCCAGATGCAAAGAGTAAAGTTACAAATAAATAAATATATATAGCTTGGTTGAGATTACCTTCTGCCTATAAACAACTATAAAGGGAAGACAAAACTATTTCGGTAAACAAAAAGAACATGTCGAATCACAAAAGCCAAGAATACAACCTATGAGGTACAGAATGTAAAATTGGATTGGAAACAGGGAGTTTACAATTACACATACATAAAAATTTAAAAGCAGTGGCCAAGTTAGACATCCTCGATAAATGTAAATAAAATAAAATAGCCACTGTCATAGAGAGTGTCATTACAATATTTCAACTATTTCCAAAAAACCTACAAATGGGCTGCGATTTTCTGAGATTATGAGAAATGGTGGCAAAATGTGATGCAAGTAAAAATTATGAAACGTGACATAAGTGATGCCATTACACGATTGGTTGAACAGCAATAAACAATGAATGGATCTAGCAATGTGTATTTCATCGCCCTCACTGTCATCTCCACTGGCTAGCTGTCTCTTGAAGAACCTCTGACAGCATTCCATCATGACTGATAATACAAAGTACACTCACAAAATGAAACAAGTGCACGTCTCGGTCTTTAAGAAGTTCAGGGAGGCAGGGTCGTATTTCAGGTTTACCAGGTTGTTCACAAAAAAAAAAAAAACACAGAAAAATGCATCTCTGCATTCTAGAGCTAACTGTTTTAAAAAGTAGAAGTAATAGGTATTATATATAAAATATATAATACCTCTACTGCTCAGCCCC
Source organism: Merluccius polli (assembly GCA_030340625.1). Taxonomy (NCBI): domain Eukaryota; kingdom Metazoa; phylum Chordata; class Actinopteri; order Gadiformes; family Merlucciidae; genus Merluccius; species Merluccius polli. The sequence goes on along the minus strand of JAOPHQ010005849.1, from coordinate 19,407 downwards.
TTCTACCAGTCAGGCAATGTTGTATGATGTCATCCAGCATGCATTGTCTTACCTAAAATGAGTCCTCAATGTTTCAAAACCAAAAGGCATGGTTTTCTCAAAAATTCAACACATCAAATCATCAACAAGTGGGAGGCCTATATGCCCGTCATGGTGAAGTACCGATATACCTGGTTAGATTAAATTAATACATTTTAATTGTGCAACACATGAACAGCAAACATTTGATTCCTGTATCAAAATAAGTCCTGTTCTAGAGATTATGCATGTGATGCAGAATATCACAGTGCCTTACATTTTGTTACTGTTTACTTACATTTTGTTACACTTTGTACTCATTATTATCTGCTATGTAAGACTGAAGGTTGGTTTTCAGTGGCATTAAGAATGAAACATACACTGTTTTCTTTCGTATTTATCAAGCACTCATCAACATTTGTAAGACTTCCTTCCTTTCCAAGATTACATAACTCGAGAAACCCCTAAATGTATGTCATATGTATGTGTATTTGCTTCACATGCTTGAAATTAACTTCACATATCTTTGCATTCCCTAATATCTAAATTCAAAGCTATTTGAATTTGAACAGCATGAATATGAACATGTTTCAAAATCTTTGTCTTTGTAGTTCATCCTGCTACTGGCTCATTATATGGGATCATAATTCTGCACCATATACATAGTAGTTTAGCCTAACATGGGGATGTTCTTGTTTAGCAATAGTTGTAGCCTGTTTATGTATATAAACCTATCCCACCACTGAGCCCTAATTCCCTGAATCGTCCAAATCCAAATCCACTGATGGAGTGAGAGTAAACATATTTAGATGAAGAGAGACGGTTTCAATTTTGAGGCAAACAGACAGCAAAGGGTGTGACAAAAGGTCTGGTTGGAAAGAGGCCCATAACACCTCTCCTGCACACGGCATGTGAGAGGTGGTGCTGGGTGGCCCCAGGGTCGCCCGGGCACCACTTGTGTGTTTCCTGGCAGCCTCGTCTCGAGGGGCAGTCGGGCACAGCTGACGTCACCCGGCCAGCCTCCATAATTGAAAGAGACGCTAATCCCACTCCTCCCCCAAAGCCTGGTTAGGATGGGGAGGGGGAGGGGGGGGCGAGATGGGGAGAGACGGATAGAGATAGAAAAAAAAGTGAGGAGTGGAAGACGAAGTGGATAGAAGTTGGGTTATCGCGGATGAAGCGAGACTGGTGTGTAGACTGTCGAATGGAGGTGCCATTGTTCTTGTTCTCTGCGCAACCGGACACAGCACTGGGGATCTATCCATAAGAGAAGGGGCCTACTTTCTAATCAACCCCGTCCACAGCTTGCCCCTCCTGAGTCCCATCCCTGGATAAGTGCCCCTCCATCTAGGCCTCGCCCTGGAGGCCAGCAACCTGCCCGGGGGATCTGCGGAGGGGGGATGCTGTGGAACCTGCAACCCTCCTCCTGCACCCCTTCTTGATTTAGCCGTACTCGGTGCGGAGGTACCGGACTTCTCCAATGTTGAGCTGTGCCCGGCTGAAGAGGATTTCTACATGCCCTCGAACGATGGGTAAGACATTGCCTTTCTCTCTCTCTCTCTCTCTCTCTCTCTCTCACATCCGCACAGTTTCAATTTGTGTGTGTGTGTGTCTGGGGGGGTTCATAAGGTCGACACATTAAACCACAATTTCCTGTTTCTTAGTTTTCTTCTCAGATCCACATCTTTCACTCTACTACTGCCATTTGTAGCTATTTGTATTTATTGTGGAGGCAAGATAGAAACAACAAATCATTTATTAAAAGTAGATTAAAAGTAGTAATAGGCCTAACAAGCAAACTAAAGTGGCTCGGGGGAGATGTGCAGGTGTGGAGCAGGAGAAGACTTGAAGGGAGGGATTACAACAGGGCTTAGCGGCTCATCCTTATACCAGCTGAAAGTTTCCATCACAGGTGGCGTACAGAAAGCTTAGCTTGACACACTTCTCAAACGCAGAAATTGAATTGACATCCAACATTGTGTACAGAATTGTCAGGGCTGTGCATAATCAACACAAGCCTCTCCTCAAAGCTGACTGTTTAAGACAAGGACGGGATGTCTGGATTTTATGGCTTTGAGTCACTTTAGCTGAATCTCACAAGTAAAGGAAAAAAGTGTATTCAACGTTCCACTTTAATTATATTTTTTATTTTACTATCATGTCAAAGAGTGTTTAAAGGTGCAGTTGGTAAGATTTGAGAGTTGAACAAAAAAAGCAGAGGAGAGCTAGATTTAAAAAACAAACAAAAAATGTCCCCTTCATCTCTGCCTCCTCCTTCTCTGTTTCTTCGCTATTGAGAAGTGTTGTATTTCACGCACCTGTGATTGACAGGCAAGATGGATTCCCTGAACCAATGGGGAAGAGATGACCTGATTAGTCAGAAAGCTGGTATGGAAGCATATTTAGGACAATAATCAAATGAAAATGCAATGTTGAAAATGAAAATATGAACGCATTATTAGAGTCCTAAATAAAATGAAAATGCAAACATCCAATTTGCATTCATGACTATGCACACAAAAAAGCGTGATACCAGGTTGTGGAGCAGAAGCAGGTTACACCAGTTCTCCCTCCTAGTTAGTACGACACTTGCTAAGTTACAACCTACAGATCCACAGGTGAAGAGAGTGACACTGATTTTCATGTTCAGCCTGTTATCCAATGGAAGGAGTTTGTCCCGCCCACTCATTTGCATTTGAATAATGTCCACTTTAACATGGGGCATATTTTGAAAATGCAAACGCAAATTGATTTTCATTTGCATTTGAATATTGTCCACTTTAAAGCGGGGCATTTTTGGAAAATGCAAATGAAAATTGGATGATTGCATTTTCATTTTATTTATGACTCAAATAATGTGTTCATATTATGAAAAATAAAAAGCATTAGTGCTATTGCATTTTCATTTTTAACATTGCGTTTTTATGATTTTGATTATTGGCCTAAAAATGCTTCCATGGTGATAAGGAGTAAGTTTCATGACCATCAAAGCGAAGTCAAAACGGTCAAGAGTTACGCTTGTTCAAAGTTCTGGTTTCAATCGATCGTTGTAGAGCCCCCTGTGGTCGGATCTGGATGAACTTTGGACTGATTAGTCTTGACCCATGTTTCTTTACACTAAATTTGATGAAGATTGGCCCAAGATAACTCTGCCTTTTGGCTCCTTCAATCTGATTGGACCAATTTGGGCCGCTCAAATCGGTAATTTGGGCTAGAAACTGTAGTCATCTTTGTCACAAGCCACGCCCATGGGATGCCACGCCCCAATTGACACAAACTTTATGTCATCAGAATTCTGTCCTGAACAACTTTTATATTGGACTCAAAGTCATCAGATTCCATCTTGATGTCGATATAAGCAATTATGTATAAACGCCACGCGTTATGTATAAAAACCACGCCCTTTCTGTTTTCATTGGCACCTAGTGCCATTGTTTGGTATGTACCTGTCATGATCCACTCCTGGTTTTCATCCCTACTGCCAGATCTGCCAGTACTTTTCCACTCACCTGCCGGCCACTCCCACCTCATCAGTGCAACCACCTTCACCTGTGTTCCCTCACCTGATTTATACCCACTCTTTCCACTCAGTCTCTGCCAGATTGTCTTTTGCAGCATGCTAAGCTTTCGCACATTCCACCCTCAAGACTCGCTTCTCCACTGCTCCCATCCTCCAGATCCCCGACCCGGAGCACCAGTCCATTGTTGAAGTGGACACATCCGGCGTGGGGGTGGGGGCAATTCTGTCTCAGCGATCCACTATCGACAATCCACCCCTGTGCCTTTTTCTCTTGCCGCCTGACTCCCACAGAAAGGAACTACGATATTGGTAACAGGGAGCTTCTGGCGGTGAAACTGGCCTTGGAGGAGTGGCACCACTGGCTTGAGGAAGCCAAAGTGCCATTCATTGTGTGGACTGACCATCGCAACCTGGAATATATTCGATCGGCCAAGAGACTGAATTCCAGACAGGCCCACTGATCCCTGTTCTTTGACAGGTTCAACTTCACCCTGTCCTATCGACCCGGGTCCTATCGACTCAGGCAGTTTCTTGAGTGTCTTGATGAAACAGTTGAGCCCCCTACCATCGTCCCAGCCTCCTGTCTCATTGCCTCTGTCACTTGGAGATAGAGATGGTGCGGGCTGCTAATGAGGACCAACCTGGTCCTAGTTCCTGTCCCCCTGACCATTTGTTTGTTCCGGCTCACCTCCACTCCGATGTACTCCAGTGGGGGCATGCTTCCCAGCTCACGTGCCACCCTGGCATTCAGCGGACCCGAGACTTCCTGCAGCAGCGCTTCTGGTGGTCATCACTGGAGGAGGATGTCCAAGGCTATGTCAACGCCTGTCCTGTGTGCAACCAGAACAAGACCTCTCGTCATCCATCAGCTGGTTTCCTGCATCCATTGCCTGTTCCTCATCGCCCATGGTCACACATCTCCCTGGACTTTATAACTGGCCTACCTACATCCAAAGGCCACACTGTCATCCTCACAGTTGTCGAACATTTTAACAAGATGGCTCACTTCATTCCCCTTTCCAAGCTTCCCTCTGCCAAAGAGACAGCTGAACTGGTTCTCCAGCACATCTTTCATCTCCATGGACTGCCCACTGACATTGTCTCTGACCGGGGCCCCAGTACACATCCATGTTCTGGAAGGGGTTCTGCAATCTAGTTGGGGCCTCTGTCAGTCTGTCTTCTGGCTTCCACCCCCAGTCCAATGGGCAGACTGAGAGAATGAATCAGGACCTGGAAACCACTCTTCGCTGCCTAATGAATCACAATCCTGCTTCCTGGTCTGAACTGGGCTGGGTAGAATATGCCCACAACACCCTCCCCTGCTCTTCCACTGGACTTTCGTGCTTCCAGTGCGCCTATGGGTATCAGCCTCCACTATTTGCCAACCAAGAAAGGGAGGCTGCCTGCCCATCAGCACAAGCCTTCGTTCACCGTTGCCCATGCACTTGGGACCAGGCACACACTGCCCTCCTCAAGTCTGCTGACCGCTACGCTGCCGCCGCCAACAAGCATCGCCCACCTGCACCCGCCTACCAGGTTGGCCAGAAGGTCTGGGTCTCCACACGTGACCTGCCCCTCAAGGTGGAGAAAAGCAAGCTGGCTCCCAAGTTTGTTGGGCCCTTTCCCATCACTCGCATCATCAATCCAGAGGCGGTACGTCTTCGGCTTCCCCGGTCCATGAAGATCCACCTGATGTTCCCTGTCTCCAGGAACAAGCCTGTCTGAGAGAGTCGTTTGGTTCCTCCCATGCCGCCTCCTCCGCCTCCTCAGTTCATGGAGGGTGGTCCGGTGAATGCGGTCAGGCGCCTCCTTTGCTCTCAACGCCGTGGACGTGGGGTGCAGTATCTTGTGGATTGGGAGGGGTAGGATCCAAAGGAGCATTCCTGGGTGCCGGCTTGGTTCATTGTGGACCCTCAGCTCATTTCTGACTTTCACCGTCTGCATCCTGACCAGCCTACTCCGTTCCTCACTTCTGTCTTCTGCAGGCCCATCTGCTGATGGACCTTCTGATCCTCTGGTGGGGGGGGGGGGGGGGGGGGGGGCACTGATGTGGCTGCCTCTTCCTGCTCATCTTCCTCTTCTGCTGAGGACGTGGACTCTGCGGCCTCTGAGGAATTTTACTACTTTACTTTACTACTTGGACTAAATACATGGCTTTCCAGAGTCTGCAATGAAAGAGGAAAGAACTTTATTGACAATTTTAATTTTTTTCTGGGGGCGCAAATATCTTTTCAAAGCAGATGGCCTCCACCCAAACAGGTTCGGCTCAGGACTATTAAGGGACAATCTTATATTCTCCCTTTCCCACCCATCTACCCCACCCCAGTCTGACACACAGGCCAAAGTCAGAGCACAGGCCTTGAAGAATGTTAGACTACAGCCCCTGAGTACTACTGAAAAGATAAGAGGTTGTCACGAGGGAAATCTTGCAAAATCAGCTGAACCCCAGGTTGCTTACGTCAATGCTTACGTCCATGCCCGGCACCTTTTCCATTCCTGTTGTGACTAGTAAGAGAGTAAACAAAGTGAGATTTAGACACACTGCTAACTTGCCAAACTTAATAACTATTCCCAGCGAACCAAAATCGGCCTTGGATCATTGTCAATAGCACCATCAAGACTCATGAATCATTTTTAGTTCATGATCTTATTACCACTTCTAAACTTGATTTTATGTTTTTAACTGAAACACGGTTGGAACAACTGATAAAGACAGCTCCTCAAAACTTTAACTTCTTGGATGTATATCTGGAAAAAGAGGTGGAGGGGTTGCTGTTATATTTTAAAAATGTATTTCAGGGTAAACAGATGTCATTTGGTGATTTCCCATCCTTCGAATACCTTTGTGCTGTTTTGAAATGTTCCCCCAGATTTCTCCTATTAATTATCTACAGGCCACCAAAATATTCAGCAAACCTTTTCGATGACTTTACAGAATTATTGTCGAGCATCTCCACTGACTCTGACTGTCATAACTGGTGACTTTAATTTTCATACTGATGAAATGAATGAATAAAGGGTGGACACATTTCAATTGTCTCAACACGTGAAAGGAAAATGGTATATCAATGAATATTCTAGTTCACTCTTTAAAAACGCCATCTCCATGTTACCACCTCCCTCCCCATGTTCTACTGATGATCTTGTAGATAACATTAATTCCAAAATTGTGAATGTTATAGACGTCATTGCACCTGCTAAGGTTAAATAATCTCTGGTAAGCAAAAAGCACCCTGGAGAAATGTTGCTTCTGTAAAAGCCCAGAAAAGAGAATGCTGGAAAGCGGAATGCATCTGGCGAAAAACAAAACTTCATGTTCACCATGACATCTATAAAGAGAGCCTCCGTTTTTCTCCAATATCACTAACAGCAACTCTAATTACGCACAAACCCTAATTGCAACCGTTGATAGACTGACCAATCCCCCAACACCCGGAACTCCTTTCCACCCAGAAATGCAATGAGTTTGCTTCCTTTTTTACTGATAAAATTGAAGGCATTAAACAAAACATCAATATTTCCGCTTTTTAAGGTGATGTTCACTTTAACTTTCTGCTAAATCTTAACTATATTGCAGTTTTAACATTACTGCACTTTTTATCTTTATTCTTTTATAACTTTTTGTAGCTGTTTTTTAAATTTTTTATTATTTCATTGTATTATTTCTAGTGGTGGGCCGTCGCGCGATAAAAAAATTATCGCCGTTAATCTATTCTCAAAGTTGGGTTGGGAGCTGGGTCTATACCGGATTTCCACCAAGGAAGGTAAGGTAACGGCTGCGCTGCGGAACGGCTGCGTCCTCAAAGGGGTCAGGAGATGCTAGTTCAAAGTTTGCATTTTCAGACGGTTGCTATAGCGCCACCATTGGGCCATCTTTAGTCACCCTCTACCATAACAGACAGACAGACAAGTGCCACCAAATAAAACCAAATATCACAAAAATACAAAGGTAGGCCAGCTATTTAAGTTGAGTAACTAACAAGTTACTCAACTTAAAGTTACAGGGCCCTATTTTGCCGGTCTGAAACGCAAGTATGAACCGCAAAGCGCAAGTGGCTTTGTTGGCGGATCTTGGGCGCTGTTGCTATTATACTGGCGGGATAAATGACGCTCGCGCCCAGCGCAAATCTAAAATGGGTTGGTCTGAAGCAGCTACATTAGTCATAGGTGTGGTTTGGGGGTAACGTGCAATAAACCAATCAGAGCGTCGGCTCACATTCCCTTTAAATGCAGGCGCGCTTGTTCCATGGCGAGCACATCGCGCATCGCCAATACTGACCAGACGTGTCCAATCCCGCCGTAGCGCGCGCATGCCCATCAGAGGGAAAAATAATTAGTTCTTCTGTTTAAATCTTTTCAGCTTTTCATTTTCCGTTGACAAAATGTAAATGAAGAAATGTCACAAAGACATACTTTCCGATGTTTTGGCCTCACTCTCACTGAATCACGAGGTTATGAATGCATGGTGATATACTGTATTTGCAATGTAGACCGAGATTACTTTGCTTATAGACAGCGTTTGAAGTGGAAAAAAATAAGTGCCAGTACTGCGTACGACGGGGGGGGGGGGGGGGGCGATTGTCGACCCGGGGGGGGGGGCCGATCATAACCCACCCCGGACCTACGACCGACGAGGGGGTGGGGGGGCAGCCTGTGACAAGTGCCAGTACGCAAGAAAAAGTGCCGGTGCGTACCGGCCCACTTCAAGCACTGCTTATAGATCAGCTCTTCTGTCAAATAAGCTGAAGCGCATTTTCAGTCTGCCGAATATCTTTCAGTTACACGGCTTCGTGTTTCTGTGTTTCCGATTATAAAACATTTCACGCGCTGTTGATGGCATAATAAAAGGTGTCATATGTGTCTTGCGACTATTGGTCAAACAGGTTAATTTGATCCGTCATTACTATTAGCCTGAATATTTTTGGGTAACTGTGTAGCCTACGCTAGATTTACGCCTATTTGTTCACATATGTAAAAATGGGAACTGCTTCCTTGTAGATGAGAGAAGCAAAATGTATGCACGTTACACACACTACACTATGGCCATCGGGACGGCTGGCCGTCGGGAGGTTCGGGAGATTTCCCCAACGGCCGGACGATTTCAGGCCGAGCCGGCCGGCCGTAATTATTTTTTTTATTTTTTTAAATATTTTTTTATTTGGTGTACTATTATTTTTGAGCCGGCCCCCCGTCAACAATCACGCATTCCCCCCCCCCCCCCCCCCCCCCCCCCCCCCCCCCCCCCCCCGTCAACAATCGCGCATTCCCCCACCCTGATTATGGCCAAGCGCCCTTAAAATAGGGTCTGAATAAGCGCCACTGACTTTAAACTAGGTTTTTTCTGGTCTGTGGCGCTATTGTTTTGTGAAAGTGCAGAATAGCACCAGGGAACGTTTGCGCCGGGACACGCCTCCTGTTTTCACTGAACCGCCCCCGCAGCGCAACTTCATTCCCCAAGTGAAGGACTTGCGCCTTGCGTCGGAAAATTCCAATGTGCGTCGGGTGCAAAATAGGAATTCCGCAAGCGCCAGTGAACAAAGTCAATTGCGCTGAGTGCAAGATAGGGCCCACAGTGTGTTGTGTGCTGCCACCCTCATTATTGCTGTAATGTCCCTTTCAACAGAGAAATTGAAGAGATGATCAGTCAGGATCCGAGCATAGAGGAGATACAGAGGAAGGACAATAGACCATTCCAGGTAAGATAACTAAGTAATCCTGTAGTAACAGCCCATGTCTGTTGGTTAAAATTAACAAGATTTCGTCAGTGTTTTAGTTTTTATAATTGTATCCGAGTAAGTACATTTAATGCCTACCAGATAGCATTATCATTATCATCTTAACACCTATACTATCAGGTCTTGGCAATCGCAAAACTCTCAACAGGTACCATAAATGTACTTGGGGTAGAAGAACCAAGACACAGAAAGACATACAAAAACCAGCAGAACTGACAACGAGGGGCAGAAGACACTTGGGAACTTAAATAACATGGAGCACACAGGTGAACATGATCAGGAATCAACGCAGGGATTTCACAAACGAGGACACACATAGGGGAAAAACGAGCAGTGTGCAGGGGGTTGGGGGCGGGATCATAACACTCTTTCTACCGGGGGGGCCACTCATCCTACCACCTCATCCTAATCTCACCTCCCATCTCATCGGCCGCAATTAGATTTTCCCGGAGCCAGTTGCCGTGGCGCTGTGGCCTGAGAGCTCCCTGCACTGCGGCGACCGGGGCCACCAGAAGGAGCGGCTGCCCTCCATCGTGGTTGAACCTACCGAGCTGAGCGAAGTGGAGAGCGGGGAGCTGCGATGGCCGCCCGAGGAGGAAGACGAGGAGGACCTGTTCCTGGAGCAGTGCATCCCCCCCGGCCAACATCGCCGACTGGGGGGACGAGGAGGAGGAGGAAGGGGAGGATGAAGGGGAGGAGGAGGAGGAGGATGAGAGGTCGGTTATCCTGAACCATCAGCAAAGCCCATCACTCATTGGTAAGTCGTCCGTATGACACACACACACACACACACACACACACACACAACAAAGCCTACAGAAACAAATGTCTGGCATGTCTGAAAGAGCAAGTGGCTGTAGGATTTGGAATTATAAAACAAATAGTTCCTCCTTGATTCTGATTGGCTCAAAGCCGTTGTAAAATACTGACCTATAAACACACACCTGTGACCGCATAACATAATTTTTAGTATTAATGTGCCTGTATGCAAAAGCCTGTATGCTAGCCTATGTTGCCATTTTGCTGTCTTAAGAAACTGTATTGCTTGGCGGGAGAATGATGATTTGTCTTCAATAAATGATCGCATTTAATGGTGCTGTGTGTTTATTTTGTGAAATCTTATAGGTAGTCTAACCGAGTGGCTAAAAAAAACACCAGCTGTTTTAAAATCATGGCCTCAAGTGGCTAATTGCTGAATATACTCTATAGACTACAAATGGCTGAGACACACACACAGCCAGTATAGTGACACATATTTTCATTTTTCAGACCTTCAGTCCGACGCCTTCAGGGATGACACACCAACTCTTCCACCAAGCAGCGCACCGGCCATAAACTGACCTTCTGCTGTGACACCTATCGCCCCTTAGTAAACAGATCCCCGGGTATAGTATATAGTAGTATGTAGGAGTAGTCCCCCACCTCTCCTACCCCCCCCCCCCCCCCCCCCCCAACAAAAAAATAAAATAAAATAAATAAAACCTTATGCACTTATTGTATGTTCATACACCCTGGCAATTAGTACTTAGCATCGTATAGCATCTTACCCTAGCTATCCATGCGGTATACCAGAAAGGAAAGCTAAACCTTTGTGGTGCACTTAGAAACGTGTTCCATGTATCAATGTACTTCATGTAAGTCGCTTTGGACAAAAGGGTCTGCTGAATGCCCTAAGTGTAAATGATGTAACACAACACTTATGCATGCGTATAATTAGTTTTTGTATAAGTCACACCCAAAAAAATGATCGCTAGAATAGAATAGAATGCCTTTTATTGTCGCTATACGCATGTACAATGAGATTAAAAGCCAACTCCAATAACAGCACGAGCTCCAATGCATGCACGCAAGCATGCACACACACACACACACACACACACACACACACACACACACACACACACACACACACACACACACACACACACACACCTCATTGCCATTTTCCCTTTTGTCAGCTTGCTGGTGGTAATTTCTGATGTAACTTCCCTTGCTCCCTTAACTTCTATTGCTAAAGAGCTTTGTCACACCCTAGAATAACAAAGACACATATAGATATGTAGACACACACACATTTCGTTTTTTTTTAAAATATTTTAATTTTACATTTGTTTATATTCATTTAATGTGTATTCATTGCTAACATATATATTAAAGGTGTATTTTTCAACCCACCTAAATTGATTGTGTAAGTTCATGGTTTGAGTGATACACCACAAATCCATCCTAAAACCACTTAACCACTAATTTGACACATTAAGTGTGTGTGTGTGTGTGTGTGTGCGCGCGCGCATGCGTGTGCATGTGCGTGTGTGTGTCCATGTACACCTAGATAAGTTGCTAAATGCGGAACAGCCTCTTTATGTCATGCAGTGCAGCACTAAAGCAACATCCAAATGGACCCTGAACTTGTAAGTTAAACCTCTATCCAAATTAAACATGTTTTTTTTAAACATTGCTGACTATTTTATGAACTGGAACAAATCGTTGTGTTTTAAAAAAAAAAATGTAAAGACAATATTTCAATCTCAATCCATTTATAAGACACTCATTAAGGCATTAATAAATACTTTCAACATGTTGAACTTGATAAGAGGAAGGTCATTACGTTGAGCTGCTTATGGTGCTGGTGGTGGTGGTGCAGTAGTTCACCATGATGACTTTTTAATCCCCAAAACCCATTCCTCCCACACCATGAAGCAGCCCACACCGGCCCTGCCCAACTACGACGACTACGACTTTTTAAGCCCGGTGGTTCCGGAGATCCAGCCCATCCAGATCGCCAACCTGTTCTTCTACGCCCTGGTCTTCGTGCTGGGCGTCCCCGGCAACGCGCTGGTGGTGTGGGTGACGGCGTGCGGCATGACCCGCACCGTCACCTCGGTCTGGTTCCTCCACCTCTCCCTGGCCGACTTCCTGTGCTGCCTCTTCCTCCCCATCCTCATGGTGCCGCTGGCCCACGACGACCACTGGCACTTCGGCCCCGTCGCCTGCACCCTCTTCAAGAGCCTCTTCCACCTCACCATGTACTGCAGCGTGCTGCTGCTGGTGCTCATCAGCCTGGACCGCTTGATGCTGGTCACCTGGCCCATCTGGTGCCAGAACCACCGGCGGCCGCGGCTGGCGACGTGGGCGTGCGCGGGAGCGTGGCTGCTGGCGCTGGTCGCCACCGTGCCGGACTTGATGTACACCCGGGAGAGCGACTTCGGGGGGGGGCGGCATCAAGAAGGAGTGCCTGCCGCGCCGGTCCCAGCTCAACTCCAAGATCGTGGTGGGCTTCCGGTTCGTGGCCGGCTTCGCGCTGCCCTTCCTGGCCATCCTGTGTAGCCACGTGCTGGTGTACCAGAAGGCGCACGCGTTGTCCGGAACCGCGCGGTCCAAGCGCACCCTGAAGGTGATCGTGGCCGTGGCCGCCAGCTTCTTCATCTGCTGGCTGCCGCTGCACGTCCTGGACCTGGTGATCACCGAGGTGGCGCGCACCTCGACGCACCGGGCCAGCATCAACGTGGCGCACTCGCTGGCCCGCTGCCTGGCCTACTTCAACAGCTGCGTCAACCCCATCCTGTACGTGTGTCTGGGCCGCGAGTTCAGGACCAGCATGACGCGCTCCCTGCGGGCTCACTTCAACTTCATCAACGAGGAGCCCACCACCACGTGCCGCCAGCCGCCCACCGCGGACACGTCCAAGTCCAGCGGCATGACCACCGCGGAGATGACCGGTGTCTGATCTGATCTGGATATATTTGGATTACGTTTTGAGTTTTCCACCCATTACAGTGTTTATACAATAAAGAGAAATGAAAAAAACAACAACAACTATGTGTTGCGTGATTTTCTTTTTCAGCTTCCGCATTCTGGTGCTGACCGGTGCGTAACACGGAGCAACCCTGTGGATGTGTTGCACAACTGGAATAAAAATGGTGTTGTGTTGGGGCAGGGAACAGAATAACAGAATAGTATGTGAGCACTGAGAAATAATACAAAAAATACTTGGATGAAAAAAGAGTAATTAATAAAAATCATTTTGTATTCTGTTTGTTAACACTTTAGATTAGGGACCACATATTCACCATTAACTAGTTGCTAAGATCGTAATTCATATAGGCTACAACAAATCCTTACTTACTATCAATAAGCAGTAATTAGGCGGTTATTGAGGGAAAACTCTAATAGTAAAGTAGGAAGTAGTAGGAAGGATGCTAAGCTGGGTCCAGGTGAACTCTGAACAGGTGGGTCTTGAGTCTCTTGTGGAAGCAGGTGATTGACTCTGCAGTTCTCACGTCAGCAGGGAAGTCGTTCCACCATAGCGGCACCAAGACAGAGAAGAGTTGTGACTTCTGTGTGACCTTTGCTTGCTCTCAGGGATGGCGGTACCAGCCGGCCGGCCGAGGTAGTTGCGCGGAGGGCTCTAGCCGGGGCAGGGAACAGAATTAACAGAATAGTATGTGAGCACTGAGAAATAATACAAAAAATACTTGGATGAAAAAAGAGTAATTAATAAAATCATTTTGTATTCTGTTTGTTAACACTTTAGACTAGGGACCACATATTCACCATTAACTAGTTGCTAAGATCGTAATTCATATAGGCTACAACAACTTCCTTACTTACTATCAATAAGCAGTAATTAGGAGGTTATTGAGGGAAAACTCTAATAGTAAAGTGAATGGCCTAGTAGTTGTAGAATTTGGTCATGCAGAATAATGCATTAATAAGTGCTTTATAATGACTAATAAAGAGCCAATATGTGTGCTTGTAAGCAACTGCTAATGGTGAATATGTGGTCCCTAATCTAAATCGTTACTCTGTTTTATTAGGATCATAGCAATATGCCTACAGCCTTTCAGATGGAGAAAGTCCACCACTCCACCACATAAGCTTTTATTAGGAGGGTTTTAAGGTTTATCTGTGTATTTCATTATTTCTATATTTGATGAGGTAGGAATCACAACCTTGCTTTGGTCGGTGGACCGTGCTGTGAGCCAAATAGCTCTCTGTCTCACACGCCATCAGCCGCCAGCCACAAGCGCACCACTGCACTGCAGATTATTTGGTCACTTCCTGATGGGCCACTAGATAATAATAAAAAGAAAATAATGTATCATTTTAGTAGAGTTTAATGCCCTGATTCAAAGAAACGACACCCCATGTCTCCATCTTATTCCCAAGTCATTCTAGGCCCCTATTAAAGGTGTGTTTTTTTAGTCTTCTGATTACCTCTGCATGACCCATTTGAATCACTTCTGGATTGGCTAGAGCCACCAGATTGATAATCTTATGGCCTTTAGGCTCTCTTTCATATAAAAGAGACGCCAGATCCCTAGATCAATCCCAAGTGTACTTGACCTCAAGATCACCCTCAAATTACACCCTGTTGGGCTAGATCCTACCAAATGTATAATTTTAGTAGAGTGTAATGCCCTGATTCATATAAAAGAGACCCCAGATCTCCATGTTATTCCCAAGTCATTCTAGGCCCCTATTAATGGTGAGTTTTTTTTCTATCTTCTGATTACCTCTGCACGACCCATTTGAATCACTTCTTGTTGGGCTAGACACCAGATTGATCATCTTATATGTCACATTTAGTCATTCTAGGTCCCAATCTGTGGCCTAGAATGACTTGGGGATAAAATGGAGACATGGGGTCCTTTTTTATATGAATCAGGGCATTAAAATATTAAAATAAAAATAAACAACGACCCCCCCACCGACCCCCGCACGCATACAATTACAAAAAAGGGGGAAAAGTAGCCTACCTCTTTTGAAATATCTAATTTACATTTAGGGCATTTAGCAGACACTTTTGTCCAAAGCGATTTTCAATAAGTACATTTGTTAGAAGAAAGTGCAACAGTAAATTGCTATCGGTAGAGTAAGGATTTCAGAAGAACAAGTTTCAAGCACACCCATTTGCTAAGCTAACCCATTGCTAGTATACAACAGAGATAAGTGCGAAAATACTAAGCTCAGAATATCAAAGTAAGAGCCAGGACATACAAACACAGAATAATTGCAAAGTTTTTTTGTTTTTTTTATTAGTGGGGAGGGGGGAGGGGAGAGGTAGTAGAGGAAGGATGCTAAGCTGGGTCCAGGTGAACTCTGAACAGGTGGGTCTTGAGTCTCTTGCGGAAGCAGGTGATTGACTCTGCAGTTCTCACGTCAGCAGGGAAGTCGTTCCACCATAGCGGCACCAGGACAGAGAAGAGTTGTGACTTCTGTGTGACCTTGCTTGCTCTCAGGGATGGCGGTACCAGCCGGCCGGCCGAGGTAGTTGCGCGGAGGGCTCTAGCCGGGGCAGGGGTCTGACTAGCGCTTGGAGGTAGGTCGGGGGGGTTCAGTTAACAGCCTTGTATGTCAATACCATCATCTTGAATCCGATGTGAGCTGCTACAGGGAGCCAGTGGAGGTTGCGGAAGAGAGGGGTCACGTGGGAGAACTTTGGCAAGTTGAACCCGAGTCATGCTGCCGCGTTCTGGATGCGCTGCAAAGGCTTGATCCGGAGGCAGGGAGTCCAGCCAGGAGCAAGCTGCAGTAGTCGAGGCAGGAGATGACGAGTGCTTGGACCAAGAGCTGTGCTGCTGCCCTTGTGAGGAAGGGTCCAATCCGGCGGATGTTGTAGAGAGCAAATGTGCAGGATCAGGTCACCACAGTGATGTTGGCTGTGTAGTGCAGTTGATCATCCAGTATGACGCCAAGGTTCCTCGCAGTTGGTGGAGGACCCACCACAGCATCCTCAACAGTTACAAGTAGGTCCATGTGAGGGGCAGTCATTCCCCGACAAGAAGAGGAGCTCAGTCTTGTTGAGGTTGAGCTTCAGGTGGTGCGCAGACGTCCAGGTGCTGATGTCTGCCAGACATTCTGAGATGCGAGTTTCAATCAGGCTGTCAGAGGAGGAGAAAGAGAGGAATAGTTGAGTGTTGTCTGCGTAGCAGTGATAGGAGAAACCATGCAAAGTGATTACAGAGCCTAAAGACCTAGTGTATAGGGAGAACAGAAGCGGTCCTGATACTGAGCCTTGAGGGACGCTGGTGTCCGGAGCAGGGTTTGGACAAGGAACCATTCCATGTGACCTGGTAGGTGCGGTTCATCAGGTAGGATGTGAACAAGGATAGTGCAGAGTCAGTGATGCCGAGTTCAGCGAGGGTGGCAAAGAGGATCTGGTGGTTCACGGTGTTGAACTCCGCAGACAGGTCGAGGAGAATGAGAACTGATGAGAGGGAAGGGGCTCTGGCGGCACGGAGGGACTCACCCCCCGTCACCATGAGCAGGGCTGTCTCAGTGAAGTGTGCATTCTTGAAACCTGACTGATGAGGAACAAGCAGGTTGTTTATTTGAGAGATAGGAGGACAGTTGTTTAGAGATGGCACGTTCAGAGTTTTAGAAAGGAATGAGAGAAGAGATACCGGGTTTTTAGTTCTGGATGTGGAGTGGGCTCGACTCTAGCAATCTTGAAGGACGCTGGAATAAGGCCTGAAGTGAGAGAAGAGTTGATGAGGGTGGTGAGGGAACGGCAGGATGTCGCTCGAGGCGGCTTGGAAAAGGGAGGAAGGGATGGGGTCAAGGGGGGCAGGTAGTGGCATGGTTAGACATAACTAGTTTGTGCACATCTTCAGGGGGAGAGAGGGGTAAAGTGGGGTGAGGCAGACAGAAGGTGGGAGTGGTGGTAGGGAGGATAGTGGTAGGGGGTGAAAGCGGAGCTGATGGCCTTCACCTTCTTAGTAAAGTACGTGTCAAAGTCATCGGCTGTGAGGGAGGAAGGGGATGGAGGGGGGGGGGGGGGGGGGGGGGGGGGGGGGGGGGGGGGGGGGGGGGGGGGGGGGGGGGGTGGGGGGGGCGGATGAGGAGAGAAGAGAACATGGAAAAAACCTTCCTAGGGTGGAGGCATTGGAGTTGATCTTGGTGCGGTAGAAGGTAGGATTTGGCTGCTGACACCAGTAGAGGTGAAGTCTGAGAGGAGATGAAGGTAGCAAGAGAGGTAATCAGAACAGTCTGATCTCTTCCACTTTCTCTCAGCTGCACGTAGCTCTGTTCTACAAGCCCGCAGAGATTCAGACAGCCAAGATCGTACTGGTCTGGAGAAAAGGGGACAGAGGGAGTCCAAGGAGGATGAGAGGGAGGATAGCAAGGGTCGAGGAGAGGCTTCCCCGGTGGACAGAAGAGAGAATTGTTCAGGAGATGGTAGAGAAGAGAGAACAGATGAGGCGTAGAGTAGGGGGAGAGAGAGATTTCAGGTTACGGACGGGAGGTGACAATATGATGAGTAGGGGGAAGGGGAGGTGGAGGACTTCAAGGGGAGAGAGAAAGCAACAAAGTGATGGTCAGACACAGGGAACGGGGTAACAGACAGGGCTGAGGTACAGCAGGACCTTGTGAAGACTCGGTCAAGTTGGTTCCCAGCCCTGTGGGTAGGAGGGGAAGGGGAGAGTGTTGGGTAAAATGTGGTGAAAAATGTAGTTAAATCAGATTAGGTGCAACTTCTCTGGCTGGATGTTGAAGTCACCCAGGACAATGAGTGGTGTGCGTCTTCAGGAAAAGCAGCTGAGGAGGGCATCCATCTCATCGAAGTCGCAGAAGGGGCCAGGTGGACGGTAGATCACTGCAATGTAGAGCTTGATGGGAAGGGTGACTGCCACGGCGTGGAGTTCAACAACGCAGATCTGGTCAAGTGTTCTAGGGGGAGGACCTGGTAGGACCACTTCGGTGAGATGAGGAGTTCCTCGCCCCGATGGTCTTGGGGGTGTGTGAAAATGAGTAAGCGGTGGAGAGGGCAGCTGGGGTGGCCGTGTTCTCAGAGGTGAGGAGTCCGCCTTCTTGATGGCCGATTGGCAGTTCCAGAGTCCCCCCAGCACTTCAAGGTCCATGTAGACAGAGAGCGGTAGGTAGCGCAGGTTGGAAGGGGTGCAGCGCCGGGAAGGGTTGAAGGGTGGCGTCATTTCCTGTAGGATATCAGTCTAAACAGTGATGGAGGTAAGGGCACATGGTTATGATAAGCGAGAGGAGATGAGGTTTCTGTGGCTTCCTCAAGGAACTCCCACAGAGAGTATATTTAGAATATATTTCATTATATTCATTGCATGAAAAACTATAACAGCACAGAACAATTAACTGTACAATGAACCTAAATAGTGAATTAACAACTGCAGGAAATGTGTTTACAATTCTAAACAGATTATTATTATTATAGTGTATTTTTCCTTATATTTTCAGGAACACAATTCTATGTCTGTTATGATTCTCTATCATAAATATGTTTTAATAGTCTGTAGTGCGTAATAGTTTTAAATGTTCTGTAGACAACCTTTTTGCTTTAATGTATGAAGTAAATGCTGATTGCACAGTGTAATGGCTACAGAATAATGACAACATTGGCATTTAGATTTGTTCCCTTAGCTTCCCTATAAGCCTCGCTTTCACTATGCAGCTCTGTCTGCTACCCGGGTACGATCTCCCGGGAAACATGAGGCTCACTTTACGGCCCAAAGAAAAACACGTCAACCATTGCGTGCACAACCAAACCCAGGAGGGATAGCGCTTTTTGTTTACCCCGGTAGCTATCCCCATTAGCTATCCCCAGTAGTGGGAAATGGCGGACGGTAGAACAACCGAAGTAAAGCCAATCTGATGACACTACTTATATCTGCTTATGCTGCTTATGTTTTAGTTGCATTGAGTAAAACTACCTGAGTAAACCTCATGTCACGACTTGCCAGACGATCCAGTCAGGCTACCAACCCAGTTTGCTTTTCTCAACACATACTAAAGAATTTGTATGTGTTTTATGTCTCCATTATAAACTAAATGAATGAATAAACTCACGGTTTTCCTCGTTATGTTTTCTTCTTACTCCCCCTCCACCCCAACGCCAACCCTGCTGCCGATACTGGTTTGTGCAAAGCAATACTCAAACTATGGTATTACTATGAAATGCACATCATTACAATAGCTTTTGCCTGTTCCAAATAAAATGATCCCAATTTACCTCCTCAGTGAACATGCTTCTTTTTTCTTATTTCCAAAGTGTTGATTTTTTTCGCTGAGATTTCAAACAATGTGCGTCTTGTGTTGTTTGTGGTCGCTAGGCTCTGAGGAAATAGAAGTTCTGGCAGAATTGCCCTAATGTTGTATGCCCTG
>JAOPHQ010005848.1:30000-35000 GCA_030340625.1 Merluccius polli | reverse complement strand
GTTTGTGTCTTTATATGTACATATGCATACATATATACACACAGACACATCAATATTGTGCTGGCTACTTGTAACCCAAATTCAGCTTTGTCTTTTAATGTGTAAAGGAGAAATCTGTAATATTTAGGATAGAAACATCTTTTGCAAATCAGAGCTTAAGTTGACATATCGGTTTATATGTCACTCTCTCTTGTTTGTCTGTTTCTTTGTTGATGGATAGTTTGCTTCACAAACTTTGCTGCAGTCATCGGAAACAAATAAATAGGAAGATCTCTTTTTTTTTCAAGGCACACTCACATCAAATTGAATGGCAGTACAAAAACTGTCCCCAATAAATTAATGTTTTTATAGTGCCAGCATTGCCAAAGCCTAGCTATCAACACTGGGCACTTTAATGTGTTTGTTTGTTTTCAGTTGATCCCAGGTTCTATCACCCTTCAGTACAATGGAGCCTCATTCAGAAGCGGCTTTATTTCTTTCTTTATTTTTTTGCCTACTTTGTTTAGTTGATTGTTAGTTTGTGTCTATTTAGTGGGAGGAATGCATCATAAGGTCTTACCTCCTGTATTTATTAGCAAAACAAGTTTTCATTCTGAATGTGTGCATGGGTAGCAGGGTAGGAAGGGTCATGATACAATGTTGGAAATAGCCAAGGTGTTGATCGAAGAACACAATGATGCTTGGTTGAGATTGACAAAATAGCACAGCACTGCAGTGTGTGTGTGTGTGTGTGTGTGTGTGTGTGTGTGTGTGTGTGTGTGTGTGTGTGTGTGTGTGTGTGTGTGTGTGTGTGTGTGTGCGTGTTTGTTTGTGTGTGTGTGTGTGTGTGTGTGTGTGTGTGTGTGTGCGTGCAATTTAGATGTGATAGAGTTGCTACTTCTCAGAATGCGCTCAACTACACATCACAGGGAGTCCTGAATGAAAGGAGAGAAAGAAAAGGTAGTCTTACTATTTCAGCACACAACTTGAAATTGATTTTCTTCATACTATACAAGATAGCCCCATGTCTAACCTTAAATGCACTTGTCTGCATTGTATTCTAGCAATGTATTCCAATCATAGTTAAGTGGGGGGGGGGACTTATTTTAACCAAAGAATGATTATTCTCACTATGAGGCATTATAAAAATCTGTCTAGAGTTTACATTTGAAATCTCACAATATGCTTCCTTTTTTAAGGGAATAATATTTCTAAGCAACAAAACAAATGCATAGGGCTGTTGAGTTCATAAACATCGATCAGTATACAGTAGAAATTCAACAATTCAATTGATAGAAAAAAATGTTCAGCTCGGTGACATCTGCCATGCACAAAACACGCAAACATCTGGCCCTCTGATAGGCTAAACGGCAAGTCACATGTTGGCCTGGAATCATTAGAAACGGTAGCATTAGCAAGAGTCCAGAGTTACGGCTATGACTCCGACGCTGGAGTGATCCTCGTGTATGTGTCGCCTACTGGCCTCCTATATGATTGTTTATCTGTGTTGTTTGTTTGTTGGGACATATTGCGCCAGATTTCTTTCCATGAAACATATATAAAATGGCAGGGAAGGGGCGGGAGGACTACACACTGGGTTTTAGCACCAGGTGATAAAAAATTGAAAAACTTTAAAAGTTTTTTTTTTTTTTAAAGTCTCCAGATGAATGATGAAAATATGAGTGATTAAATAAAGGAGGCTAAAAAGCCCTGAAGCTCAACCTGAGATGCCCATGCATGCTCACTCTCTCTCTCTCCTCTCTCTGTCGATCTATATCTCTCTATCAACACATTCTGATACATGCCTCTGATTGGCCGTCATGCTCAGTTTAATCCTAATAAATAATAAAGTCGGGTTTATATGGCTTCCTGCAAAATATCATATGGACAATATTTGTGTAATGTGTAGATTTTGTAGAGAGGTTTGGGGAACTTTTGAATGGAAACATGGAATGGGGGAGGTACAAAGGAAATGCCTGTGTGTGTGTGTGTGTGTGTGTGTGTGTGTGTGTGTGTGTGTGTGTGTGTGTGTGTGTGTGTGTGTGTGTGTGTGTGTGTGTGTGTGTGTGTGTGTGTGTGTGTATGTGTGTGTGTGTGTGTGTGTGTGTGTGTGTGTGTGTGTGTGTGTGTATATGTGTGTGTGTGGGGGGGGGGTGTTCTAGCATTTTGTAAGGACTTAGTACCATGGACCATACAGCAGCTGCCTTAGCAATGAGCTGATTCTCCACACTGGGTAATGATATAGTCTAGAGGGGTATATCATTAGGGTTTAGGAACCTTGGGATCCTTTCAGATTTTACTCTTTATTCCATTTACTGTCATAAATGACACTCAGTGCTACATATCTAATTATATTGACATGTTTTTAGTCAGTTCGTGCTACAATGCCAAAGGATTGTTGTCCGCGTATCATCGTCATTTTCTTCAAATAAATATATATACTAATTCTAGCATTCTCTGTGACACCTATTCTTTTTTTTCAAATTGAAGATTGAATTCGGCTTCTCTTCAAGAAATCATGTTTAGCTTTAATATACAATTTTCTGTAAGCAGCGGCCGAAAAGATTACTTAAATTGTGTTCTGTCTCCTAAAAAAATCTCAGGATATCATCTGGGTATTTAGAAAAATAAAATAAAAAAGAAAATAAATTTAAAAATGCCTAAAATAAAGATGTACCTGCACATGCCAAAATACAAAATCCAATAAATACAGAAATTATTGCACAGTTAAAGGCTCCACATATGTAATGAGACAACAGATTGATTGTTTAAAAAGAGACACCGAATGAGGCTGCTAAGTCAGCTCTGTTGGTGTTAATATGTCTATTAGTCTTTTCACTTTTTTCTCAGTTGGCAGTGTCCTAGGCAAAAACACAAAAGTTTACCCAAAACAAATATTTCAGAAAAAGAATATCCAGCTACCCCCTTATGTATTTTAGTTTTTTGTGGTTGTTTGTTTGTTTAGTTTTTTGTGTTGTTTTTTTGTCAAAGTATGGCGCAGATCATAGAATTGGAGAACCTGGCTTAGCTTCGCTCTGCTTGTTCAATTTTGACCTCATTGGTCATCAAATGTTCCCCGTGCCATTTTTTCATGTGTTTCTCCAGAGTGCTGTATACGCTGAAGGGCATTTGGCAAATGTCACAGCGGTACACCTCCTTACCCAGCTGGCCGTGTGTCTTCATATGACGCGTCAGCTTGGAGCTCTGGGCGCACGCATAGTTGCACAGCTCGCATTTGTAGGGCCGCTCGCCGGTATGGCTGCGTCGGTGGACTGTCAAGTTGCTGCAGTTCTTGAACACCTTTCCGCAGTACTCGCAGGTGTCGCTCCTCCTGCTCTCCTTGGAACCCGGGCGGCCAGCGCCGCCCCCTAGGTGGGGCGTGCTACCCCCCGCTAGCAGTCCCGCTGCGTCCGGACAGACCCCCGTCCAGCAGGTCCCCAGGGGGCGTGGAGAAGCGCAGGCTTCCGTTATCGGACGAGTGCTCGGAAGAGGTGGCGAAGGGCGATTGTCTGGAGTCGGTGAAGCCCAGGAAAGGGTCTTTGATGAAGTGACGCGAGGCTGCGTAGCCAACCAGCCACTGGGAGTAGACATTCTCCGAGGGTATGAGTGGCGTGGAAGGGATGTCCAGGTCCTTCTCAATTTTGATCCGTTTGTTGGAGGAGTTGGACAGGCTGGGACTTGTTATGGGAGTGGGCTTACGGGGGGAACAAGCCTGAGAAAGAGTCGCCAGAGCCACAGTTCCGGCCGTTTATAGTGGTTCTCTCCTCCGGCCGGTGGTCCATCTCCCCGGCCACAGAGTCCTCGTCCCCAGTGTCTCGCTGGCCGTCTGAGCCCCTCTTTGTGAAGGGCATCCGTTTACGATTGTCAACGATCAAGTTATTGTACTGCTGAATAGCGTTAAGCCCGACGCCCTCCACCATCTTCCCGAGGTTGAGTGATGGCTTCTCCTCAGAGAGAGGCTTGGAGCCATTGTCTCGGTTGCGGTAGAACTCTGAGTCCATGCTGAAGTTGGACTCCGGCCGGCTCTCATTCTCCAGCTCCTCTTCCTCCTCCTCTTCTTCCTCCTCTTCGTTCCCCTCTCCCTGAAAGTCCCCGTCGCGATTCTTCATGCCCTCCCCCGTCACATCGCTGGTGCCTGGCTCCGGGGAGCTGGACAGTCCATCGTCGGACCGCCCGGTCAGGGATCCCGCCTTGTGCATGTGGGTCTTCATGTGCCGTTTGAGCTTGCTGGCCTGCGAACAAGCGTGATCGCACAGCTGGCACTTGTAAGGTTTCTCCCCAGTGTGGCTGCGGCGGTGCACCACCAGATTGCTCTGGAACTTGAAGGTCTTCCCACAGAATTCACAGGACTTGACTTTGTTCTGTGTCTGGGGAGGAGTGGTGCTGCTAGGTGGCATCGGCGGCAGGGGAGGGCTGCTTAGAAAGGGCGACTTGGGGCCTGGTTGAAAGGGGTTGGGGTTGAGCAGCCGGTGCATAGGGTTGGCCCGGCTGGGTGACAGCGGTGGTGTGGCGCTGTTGTTGTTCCCCGCCAGCTCTCGAAGTCGCCTGGAGAAGTCCATGGACTGGGACTCAATGGCCATGGGCGTCAGGCGCATCACCCTCTCGAAGGCACTGGGATGCTGGGAGATGAGCCCCATTTCCTCTGCGCTAAGGCGTTCCAGGCGGTGAGGGTCCAGGTGGTGGCGGGGCGATGGGCTGACAAAGGGAGGAGTGTTGGGCAGGCGGTTCTCCACGAAGCCAGGTGGGGGTTCCCGGAGCAAGGGTCCCGTCATCCTCAGGAGGTGAAAGGGGTTGTTGTCGCCCAGGAAGTTGGTGAGCGGCGACTGGGGGATGGAGTCATTGCCGAGTGGTGGGGGGAGGGTGATGCGCGGCGTGAGGGCCGTGCTGGAGGGGCTGGACTCCAGGTAAATGCGGATTCCGTGGGTGTTCTGGACATGCTGAAGGAGGAACCAGGCGCTAGGGAAAGGCTGCTTACACGAGGTGCAGATATAGCTGGACGGCTCATCCCTGCCACCTGCAAG
>JAOPHQ010005848.1:12500-20000 GCA_030340625.1 Merluccius polli | reverse complement strand
AAAATCAGCAGTAAAGATGGCATTAAATAACATGAAAGCTAAAATCTGACCAGTGAAAAACCAAAGTGAGTGTCCAGAGCAAGTCTGGATAACATTAACTAGACAGCTTAACAGATACAGCCGGCATACACACACGCCTGTCTATCTGACTGCCTGACTTACTGTCTATCTGTCTAATGTCTACTTGCCCATGTTTTCACCAGTAAAGGCTCTTGAGTATATATGTTATTTTAGTGATTCACACACACCACACACACACACACACACACACACACACACACACACACCACACACACTGCAGGGCTAGTTGAGTTTACACTATGGATTGGCACTCTCACACTTCAATTACCTCTCCCCACAATCCCTTTCACTAGAAACAAACCACTTCAGGTGTTAATTATAATTATGCCTCCCTCTCTCTCCCCGCTCTCCCTCTCTTCTTCTCCCCCTCTCCCCCCCTTCTCTCTGCCAGACAGCCGTATTCCTGAGGGAGAAAAAAAGGGGTGAGGCAAAAAAAGCTGAAAAAAAGCAATGGAAAAAGTCTGTCAGGACCTGTAAACAACAATGAGAGGAGAGGAGGGGAGAGGAGATGAGAGGAGAGGAGTGGAAAGGAGAGGAGAGGAGGATATGAGAGCAAAGGAGAGGAGAGGAGAGGAGAGGAGAGGAGAGGAGAGGAGAGGAGAGGAGAGGAGAGGAGAGGAGAGGAGAGGAGAGGAGAGGAGAGGAGATGAGAGGAGAGGAGTGGAAAGGAGAGGAGATGAGGATATGAGAGCAAAGGAGAGGAGAGGAGAGGAGAGGAGAGGAGAGGAGAGGAGAGGAGAGGAGAGGAAGATACAAGAGGAGAGGAGAGGAGTAGAGAAGAGGGGGAGTTGGTGGCAGCAGTAGGGGGTATGGCCCAGTCTCAGTATGGCTGTCTCCAAGTTAACTCAAAGCAGACCCACAGCTCCCATGACCGCTCCAATCTGGTTTCATTTGCAGTGGATCAGACACTTATAAGCGCGCACACACACACACACACACACAGACAGACACACATACACACACCGCCCGCACCGTCACGTCCATCACCATCTTAAAGCAGTGACACTCTGCATTGTACACTTTATCTCCACATCTACATCAAGTGACAAAACCAAAGATGCAAACACACACACCCATATCCACACATACACACACACAGGGGGACAGCCGCAGAGCCAGAAGGAATCCAGAGAGGGGAACTTAAAAACAGTATGTTAGTGGAAAGAGCCAAGGCCTCTCCATTTCTTCAGCTGAGTCACAACTCTGGTCAGCGCATGACTGTGAGTGTGTTGGCTGCTTCTGCGTGTTTCGGTGTGTGCATAGTTGGCTGTTTGTGGCTTTTTAAGTTTAATAAAGAAAAAATATCTGAAATATGATAATACCTGAAGCAAAAGTACTTTCTTGGCCAATGCCATCTTTTAATTGGCCAGTAAATGTTGCTGAATAAAATCTAGCTTGATGAGGAAGAACCTCAATGAATGGACAAACACACACACACACACACACACACACACTGGTGTGGCTAGTAGTATCAGACTGCAGCCAAACTCTCCTCTCGCCCTACTGCCCATTATTCTCATCTACTAACCATTCAGGTCAAGGCATTCACAGCTGGAACACTTCGCCTAGTTTGTGTGTGTGTGTGTGTGTGTGTGTGTGTGTGTGAGAGAGAGAGTGTTTGTGTGTGTGTTCGTGTGCGCGCACATGTGGTGTGTGTGTGTGTGTGTGTGTGTCTGCGTGCCCGCATTGTTCTGCCAGTGTGCAAGTATGTGTCCTGCATCCTTTGCATACTGGTTCGTAGAGAGAGAAGCTCAAATTAGTGTGAGTGTTTGTGAATGTGTAGATGCGTATATGTACATGCATATGTGTGTGTGTGTGTGCGTGTGTGTGTGTCCCAGTGGCTGGCTGCCCTAGACAAACGCGCTTGTGATATGATTTCACATGCTAGCTCCATCTCGCCTTACAGGCCGGGCAGATGGCCAGCACATTGCGCCGGCGGCCATGACGGATGGGCACACAAACTCCTCGTCGGCATTCTCTCGCTCCACCTCAGAACCACAAAAGGGTGGAGAAGGAAGGAGTGTCGCCGGAGAGAGGCGGGAGCATCGTTGGGGCATTCAAGGCATAAGTAACTAACGACCAATCACGATGAAGGGCCCGGGAGCAAATCGACAAACGCTATTGGTCTCTCGGTAGGTGCCAGGCAATGGCAAACGGTTTGGCAGTCTTTGTCTTTGGGCTGCAGGGAGACCAGAAATGAGTGTACAGACCAGGGCTCCGAACCGGTTCAAGGAACGAAAACGAAAACCGAAAACGAACGGTATTTTACGAGGAACGGAAACGGAAACGAAAACCAAATGGTCTTCAACTGTTCCGGAACAGAAACGTTATTCTGAAATCCCCAAAACCGGTTAATAAACCGGTTTTTTTCGTTCTCTATATACCGTAAAACTTCCAATAAAAGCGGGGTCCCTAATAGACGCAGGGGTGTGGCGACACGTTTTGACAAATAAACGCAGGTCTCCAATTGAGGCCGGATCTGGATTTTATCTAAATTATTTCTTGAACGACTTAAGCCGTTTAGATCACCTACACAAAGATACGGTAACCGTTTAAACGTCTGTCCATATGGACATAACGCACATCGTTAGATCAGTTAGACTCTCCACAGATAAATCATTCAGTTCATTTAACACAAACTATGAACACCAACGCATAATTCATCAGACTTACCGGTAAACAAGAGAGACGGGGAAAAGGTCTGACTTCCAACTTTTGAAGCGATCATAAAGTCCGTACGGTGTGTGTCCGTTCCTGCATTGTTTATATTCCTTAAGTCCGTAAGGGTCCACCGGTCAAAAGAATCAATGGGTTTCATTAAATTAATCCGAGTTGTGAATAATATCATGTGAAGTCCGTTGCTCACTGTCTGTTTACTGTCTGTATGCTGGCTGTCGTAAATCTTCCGCTGCCGTAAAACGACGTTCACGTTCGAGCGTCACCGCGGACCTACGGCCGGCGGGGGTGCCCGCAATCATAGACATATATACATGTATACTATGTATATATGTCTATGCCCGCAATAGTAACAAACACACCGCGGGCCGACGGGGGGGGGGGGGGCGCGCAATAGTAACACACCGCGGGGGGGGGGGGGGGGGGGGCGCCGCGCCGCGCGCAATAGTAACGGCCGACGGGGGGTGCGCAATGGTAACACACCGCGGACCTACGGCCGGCGGGGGGGGGGGGGGGGCCGCAATAGTAACACACCGCGGAGGCCCAATAACACTGCCGGAACGTTAAGAACGAACGTTATTTTACGTTCCGAACCGGTTCAGGAACGATATGTTGGTGGCGGAACGCAAGAACGAAAACGTTAAATATACCGGTTCCGTTCGGAACGGAACGATTGAAAAATAATTTCGTTTTCAAGCCCTGGTACAGACGCAATCCAGGTATGTGTGTGTGTGTGTGTGTGTGTGTGTGTGTGTGTGTGTGTGTGTGTGTGTGTGTGTGTGTGTGTGTGAGAGAGACAGACAAGCAGACAGACAGACAGATAGATTGGTTCTAATCAGAGGGGATGTGTACTATGGCTGTCTGGTTCTAATCAGAGGGGATGTGTACTATGGTTGCCGTGCAGGGCAGGGAGGGTGGGGGGGCTGTGGTTGGCACACGGCCAGCATTGTTTACTTGGACAAGCTTCCCCGGCTCCCTCGCTCCACCACCCCAGTCCCACACACACTGACACACACACACACATACACACACACACTTAGGCGGGAGGCGTGGTGCTCTTAACAAAAACTGTTCTAAAAAAACACTAGAAAGAGATTATTTTATTCAGATGTAATTTAAATTTGCATCTATGATAATTGTTGTTTTTCTTCTCTTGGAAAGAAGTGAAAGTACGTTTAGTACGTTTAGAAAGTAAGTTTCTCAGGTTGTAACAGTGTATACTTGTGTTATTGATTAACTTGCAGATGAGAAAACAGAGACTGGAGCTACTCTCCTCTGGATATTTAGGTCTGTCTGTTTGTTTGGTTTTAGCAGTTGTTTTTTTGGTGAGGATAAATCAATACAACAACTTTATTTAGCAACTTGCTTTCATTCTCTCGTTGCTTTCAAGGGAATTATTCAGTGAGGACAGTAGACGAAGCACATGTGTGTGTGTGTGTGTGTGTGTGTGTGTGTGTGTGTGTGTGTGTGTGTGTGTGTGTGTGTGTGTGGTGTTGTGTTCATGAGCATGTACATGTGCGCGCGCGTGTGTGTGTGTGTGTGTGTGAGTGTGTTTTACACATACACAGCAAGACCCACGCGATGACACCCCAACACCCAAATGTCATTTAAAATCTACAAAGGACACCGGCACCAACAACAACAAAACATTGAATAAATAAAAAGCTTAATAGAGTAGCTTTTACGTCAAAGGACATGAAACGGACTAAAAAAGCAGGACTGATTTTTACTCTTTTTTTTACTATACTGCCACCCAGATCGCCCCCACCTATAAAAATATATACACAGAGCAAAGCCGGGTGCTGGAGCCAGTGGCATCGTCCCACCAAAAAGAACTGCAGGCGGGTGATGAAACAAAGAATTAAAGAATCAAACAGCCACTAAAGCCACAGTCAGGGCCGAGGTGGAGAAGCCGGTTGGCGGGCCACAGTGTGCTCACTTTCTTAAGGAGGCTATAACAATAATATAAAAAATGTTGATATGCATTACATGGTTAAGAAAGTATAGTAAAACGATGGTGGTGGCGGCTGCTACTTCAAGACCGCCTTCGCTGTGTGTGTGTGTGTGTGTGTGTGTGTTTGGAAAGTAACTGTTGAGCACTCATTAAAAAATAAAACTATGTGTCATACTGGCATGATAATATCATATCATATCATATTACAGTTACCATGCTACCCGTGATTTTATAGCAGTTAACTATATTGTCGGTTTGAGACTGTTATGTGAAGAATAAGGGAACAGACACCAGATAAGATAAAGGAAACAAATGAGGGAGTATAGCTAAACAACAGTACATATATTGTATACTAAAACCCTCTTCAGCTAAACAACAGTACATATACTGTATACTAAACCCCTCTTTTGCTAAACAACAGGACATATACTGTATACTAAAACCCTCTTTAAGCTAAACAACAATACTGTATACTAAAACCCTCTTTTGCTAAACAACAGGACACATACTGTATACTAAAACCCATAAGCTAAACAACAATACTGTATACTAAAACCCTCTTTTCCTAAACAACAGGACATATACTGTATACTAAAACCCTCTTTTGCTAAACAACAAGAAGGCTTTGGAGCTGTCTATCGTCCTTCCAGTGGGAAAGAGTGTGTGTGTGTGTGTGTGTGTGTGTGTGTGTGTGTGTGTGTGTGTGTGTGTGTGTGTGTGTGTGTGTGTGTGTGTGTGTGTGTGTGTGTGTGTGTGTGCGTGCGTGCGTGCATGGTGTGTGTGTGTGTGCGTGCGTGGTGTGTGTGTGTGTGTGTGTGTGTGTGTGTGTGTAATTGGGCAGACTTAAACCCTCCTAAACAAGAGGATCAACATGTACTCGGCAAGCTGACACCCTTTTCGGCTGCATGCATGTATGCATGCTAATAACACTCTTACACACACACACACACACACATACACACACACACACACACACACACCTACACAAACACTTTGACCAGCTTAAAACCCAGATAAACTTTAGCTTTACCACCTTCTCCATGGACACACAGACACACACAAAAAACCCTCTCAGCCCCTTGTAATTGACGTTTAAATCCTTTCCTCCCCCCCTCTCTCTCGCTCTCTCTCTCTCTCTCTCTCTCTCCCTCTCTCTCCCTCTCTCTCCCTCCCTCTCTCTCTCTCTCTCGCTAAAACACGAGTCAGGGGCGTCTAATCCGGCCCCCACCACTGCCACAGTTTAACCGAGTGAGAAATTAGCTTTTGTTGAGTGGGTGATTTGGCCGCTGCTAAACGCCAACAGGCCACTATCACGGACACTCGACAGTGGAGGAGCGGGGTGTGTGTGTGTGTGTGTGTGGGGGGGGGGGGGGGGGGGGGGGGGGGGGGTGCGGCGAGGTGCAGCGTAGTCATGGGTCTAGCAGAGTGAGGTGAGTACTACAGATGACTACAGCAGTCAGCCTAGCCATCCAGGTATAGGTGTGGGGGGGGGGGGGGGGGGGGGGGGGAAGGGGGGCAAGGTCAGCCAGTGATGGAACGCTGATTCCATTTTCATAAAGTGATCACTTCCTTATTTGGTCTGTTTATATTTATTTTTATTCATGTATTACAATTTTCGACTCTAGGGTATATTACTCTCTCCTTTCGCCGACACACTAATATGTGTGTGTGTGTGTGTGTGTGTGTGTGTGTGTGTGTGTGTGTGATTTGTATCGACTAAGGACACACACACTGCAGTATAGACGGATGCCAAATTTCTGTCGCTCGTGTGACAACCATGAAATCACATGGTGTGTGTGTGTGTGTGTGTGTCTGAAGGCTCCATGTGGAGGAGCGTGAGAGGGGATACAATTCACCTACACTTCACCAGAAACATGATGAGCCTGAAAACACACACTTTCTGTTGGGTGGGTGAGTGTGTGTGTGTGTGTGTGGGTGTAAAGTGCAGAGTAAAAGGTGTCGTGTTCTTTCTGTGCGTTAGAGCCAGATAAGGTAGTACCTGTTTGACTGCCTTCAAACAGTCAATCATTTCATGTTTTGTGTGTGTTTGTGTGTGTGTATGTGGGTGCATGCATGCGTGCAAGCATGCATGCACCCACGTGTGTGTGTGTGTGTGTGTGTGTCTGTGTCTGTACGTGTTTGTGTGTGTGTGTGTGTGTGTGTGTGTGCATGTGTATATGTGTGTGTGTAGGTGTGTGATGGAGCATTTAATAACCCTAACCCTAACCCTGTTGTTTTAACATGACACACACACACACACACACAGCCTACATCCCGTACAATAAGGTATTTCCATAGAGAAACGCAGGGGCAGCGCAGCCTCATCGTCTTCTTTACCTCCAGGTTACCCCCCCCCCCCTAATCACTGTTGTTTATCCCATTCTGCTCCCTTTCATTCGCTGTCAGCCTCTCAACCGGCGCCCAGTGACTGGCGCTCGCCCCCAAAGCTTCCAGGAAGACGATCCCACACACATCCTGCTCCTCAGCCGCCCTCCCCTGACTCAAGGGTTGGCCAGACATTCACTGAGGACTGACGTAGAGTGCGAAGGTCACACTCACGACAAGCAAAAAACACAAACACAAATAAAAAACATATGTTGTATCAAATCACGCAAATAGTATATTAAATATTTTAAAAACACAAATAAATGGCTACACTAAAAAAGCACAAATTCAAAAAATGCATTATGGGTTTCATATGAATATAACATACACCAATATGTATTGTCCATTGGAGATGTGTATTGAATGGATGTATTTATGACTGTGGGATGCCTTCGGTTAACAAT
>JAOPHQ010005848.1:0-7500 GCA_030340625.1 Merluccius polli | reverse complement strand
GCACCACGCATCCCTCCCTTTCCTGTCGCCGAGCTGTCAGTCGGCCATTTGATGTCACATGTGATCGGTGGCTACACCCGACTAAGGCCGACGAGACTAGGAGCTGTCAAAACAAACCCTGTGAGTCAGAGAACATGAATCTCACACACACACACACACACACACACAAATCAAGCAAAGTGTGCCGACCGACAAAAAAAATGTAAGAAAAGAAAACTAAACGGTTTTGGTGGTCTTAGCAGTTAGCGAGGACCATGGCTGGTGTTAAGAATTAAATCCATGTCCACTCAGACACCGGGGGGGCTTAACATTCGTTCTACGAAGAGAAATGTGCGCTTCTGACTTCCTGTTCTCTCCTCTCCGGCTCTAAGCTGCTTATTACAGCCCACTCCCGCTACGAATACCACTGGACTCATTAATTAAAACGATGGGCATCCCACTCCTAGTGTTGAGGTGGAGGGAGAAATGTAAATGGCTTGACGCTTAAAAAAAACGGGCTTTGAATCTATCCTCAGCTCCATCTCTCTCTCTCTCTCTCTCTCTCTCTCTCTCTCTCTCTCTCTCTCTCTTTACCATTTCACACAGCGAACAAATTGAAGTGATGTATTTTTTTTTATTTTAAAGGGATGAATGAATAAAGCTTTAGCATAAAAGAATCCTTTGACCTGCTGAGAGGCAATTAATAGGCGAAGAATTGCCGCTCACTGAGAGTGGCGGTTAGCGCCGTGCGCTAGCTGACATTCAAGCTCCTTCCTAAACACACTCAAGAATCCTCTCCATCCAAATGTAACCTTTATTTGTCTCTGCTTATATTTCACTAGGGTTTCATTTTTTTCTCCTCTTTATGTTACTTTTTTTTTTTATTGCCTTCCCTTATGTTTTTACATTTCATATGTTCTGTTCTTTCTCTGCCTATCTATTTTGGTATCTATCGTGTTTTCCCGTGAAGTTCTGTTAATTAAATAGTTGAGGAAAAAAATGCAAGCGGTCGACCAAAAATGAAGTGAATTAAAAAACGGAGTAATATACAGGGGAACAATTGCACCTGTCACATTTCACCCCCTGCCGTGTGTATGAAGTGCACCGCCATGTTCTCCCCAAATTAAGCTCCAGCTAAATTTAATCAGAAAAAAAACCCTTCTTACTGCTAATAAGGTGCTACTTGGACATATTTCATGTGGAAACTGTAAAATACCGGGAGGTAATTTTCCAAACATAAAAAGTTATTGCGGCAATATAGTTTACAGTTTGCCGTGGAGCGAGTCCAATTGAGCCGCTAATATGTTTTTGCTTTTAATGTGAAAATTATTGTGCGTTCCGTTATGAAGAAATATTACGCAATTACAATTTCCCAGCTTTCCGCGCCGCCCCTTTGCAGGGAGTTGATTTCACAGGAGGAATAGCTCCGAGATATATAGAGCGCATTCAAACACTGGGGCCAAAGCAAAGAGGGTGTTGCAAATTCACATAAATATCAATAATGCCAAGCTAATTCACTAACATGGCCGCCGCCAATCAATTAGAGGACGCGCACGAGTGGCCCTTCTCAACGGCGCTCTCACAGCTGTGCGACTGAACAACAGAACGGGCGTTACTGCGAGTAAACGGTCCGATAAACCGCTCCCATGCTTCACACAGGCAAACCCGCACATAACTCTGGATGGGTGTCTCCGTGTTTGATTGTTTCTAGCCTTGCTTATGTTGTTTTTGTTTGGGGTTTTTTTTTTGTCATTGGGGGGAGTGCATGCGGTGACAAAGATTGGAAGGCGTGTGTGTGTGTGTGTGTGTGTGTGTGTGTGTGTGTGTGTGTGTGTGTGTGGGTGTGGGTGTGTGGGGGGGGGGGGGGGTTGACATAGGAGACGTGGAAGACGTCTGGGTTTGCGGGGAGAGAAGTGAAGCATGGGAGTGAAATATTGATGGAGCTCCACCCCTGCGCGCTATACACAAGTGTCTTACAAGGCTAGGGCCAGGACACTGACTGACTCATACACACACGTGCATGCACACCCACACACCCACACACACACACACACACACAGAAAAACAAGACGTGGAAGGAGTCTACCCCGGTGGTTAGCGATAGCTATTTCCTTGTTTCACCATTTATATTCGATACAAATACAAAAAAAACTCAAGTGTCTCCCGCTCTCCTCCCTCGCTCATCGCTGCTCACATGACTCCATCACAGAACTACGTCCAACACGGTTGGGTTTCTTTTATAACAGCAGTGCCTTAGCAGATAACCTGCCCCCCTCTTCCCCCACCGACCACCTCTCACAGCTGGTTGCACGCTAAACTCTTTTTTGTGTTTCATTTTTCCATTCTTTTCTCTTCCGTGCATGTGTGTGTGTGTGTGTGTGTGTGTGTGTGTGTGTGTGTGTGTGCGTGGCACAGACGTTTTTCTTCCCTCCGTGCCGCTTATTTGAATTTTAATGAGCCTTTCACCTTTTTTTAAGCAGATGGCTTAGGCTGGATTCTGGTATGAAAGTCAGGACGGCTCTCTTTTGGTTTTTTATTCCAAATTAGTTTCAACTGAACACAGCGGTTTAAGTGGTGTTTGGTGTGTGTGTGTCTGTGTGTGTGTTTGTAAGTTTGGTTCTGTGTGTGTGTGTGTGTGTGTGTGTGTGTGTGTGTGTGTGTGTGTGTGTGTGTGTGTGTGTGTGTGTGTGTGTGTGTGTGTGTGTGTGTGTGTGGTAGGGGGTAGCTTACGGGCCTTTGAGTCGGTAACTCGTCTGTCTCTCCTCTCCCCTTGCTTGTCCTCTTCTAATAAAATGAGCATTTCATTACATCTCTCTCTCTCTCTCTCTCTCTCTCTCTCTTTTTCGATGTAAGTGGATGAGTGAAGCTGGGTGCACTGGCACAAAAGCACATTCATGTGGAAGCTGTCTGTGATTTGTTAGTGTGTGTGTGTGTGTGTGTGTGTGTGTGTGTGTGTGTGTACACAATAATGTCTCCATCTCCTTACCTGCTTGGCCACCCTCCTGTTTGGGGCAAATCCCTTTGATGGGGGTCCTCTCTCCCCTGTCCCCCACTTCACCCTCTCTCCGTCCTCCTCCTCCTCCTCCTGCAGCCCTGCCCACCCCCTCCTCCTCCTCCTCCTCTTCGGGGGTCACCTGGATCCCCACCTCCACCGGCTCTGCCACCTTCCTCAGCGCGGCCGGGGGGCCGGTGGCGTGAGCGGTGGGCCGGTGGTTGTGCTGTGGCTGCTGCTGCTGCTGGTGGTGGTGGTGGGGGTGATGGTGGTGGTGGTTGTTGTGGCGGTTGTGCTGCTGGTGCTGGTGGTGGTTCTGGAGGCCTCCTACCCCTCCTCCGCCCCCGCCTCCGCCCCGGTCAGCCATCTTGTCGAAGCAGCCGTTGGCGATGGGCGCCGGCGCCGCCTGGCACTGCTTCTTCTTGTGCTCGATGAAGAGGACGATGTCGCCCAGGGGGAAGGTGGCCTGGCACTGGCCGCAGGTCAGCAGGTCATGGTCCACGCGGAGCCCCGGGGGCAGGCCGCCGTGGGCCAGACTGGGGTCCAGCGGGTGGGGCAGGCCCAGGTGCGGGCCGGGCGTGGGGGGGTGGTGGTGGTGGTTGTTGTGGTGGTGGTGGTGGTGGTGGTGGGGGAGGGGGCCAGAGAGAAGGCCTCCACCGCCTCCTCCGCAGTCTGCATGCTCAGACTCCGCTGTGAGGGACAGACGGGAAAGGAAAGGAGAGAGGTGAATTTTCTTTTCTTTTCTTTTTTTACATTACGTTGAAGTACATTTCATTTTTTTCACTTGAACCACTTCAGCCTGATTTCACGAGTGACAGGTGGTAGCCGACGTGCTTCAAGGTGAGGCCAAGACTACGGTCGCACCAGATAAGCGGAAATTGGTTTCAGTTTCGTTTATTTATTTTTTGGCTCTTACCAATACATCTAGCTGGTAAGCCCACTTAGCAACTCACAGACACACACGCACACACACACGCACGCACGCGCACACACACACACACACACACACACACGGCGTCTACACTCGCATGCTACTATTTCAGAAATCTCTCTGCGTTGCATTGAGAGAGACACATGAAAATGAATAGTAAGCACTATTTATGGTGTGTGTGTGTGTGTGTGTGTGTGTGTGCAATAGAGAAAGAAAGAGAGGGAGGGAGAGAGCGAGAGAGAACAAAGGAGTGGACCTGACAGGGGAAGTTGGAGACAGGAGGAGAGAAGTTGGCTAAGAGGAAATAGACAGAGAAAGGAGGGCGAAAACAATGGAGGAGGTACAGATGAAGAAGGGGGGGGATGACAGAGAGAGAGAGAGAGTTGGAGAGGAACGAAGGGGGAAAGACTAAGCTTCTGCAGGTTCTTTATTCTTGTAGTTTTATGGTTGCTCAGCTAAAACTGACTCGCCCCGACCTCTTCACAATTTGTTTCTCCACCTCTCTCTCTCTCTCTCTCTCTCTCTCTCTCTCTCTCTCCCTTTTCCAATTTTTACTCGCTTTATCCCTCAGGTCCATGTTTCATATGTGGATTCATAGTGAGAGAGAGACAGAGAGAGGGGGAGAGGGAGAGAGAGAGAGGGACTGACGCCCCGGACCACAAAACAAGCGTGCCCACCTGGGAGCCATCTTAGCATCGTTGAATTTACAGTCAAATCCACCTTCTTACACAATTGTTTGACTCCATCATTAAACCCCCCCCCCCCCTGCTTTTTATTTCAACTTTCTACAATTTGTCCATATATAATTCTTTTATGGTTGTTTTTCTTTCTCTCTTTCTTTCCCGCCTTAGCACATTGCACAGAGCGGAAGCGGCATGCGATTGGATGAGCGAACGCATGTCTCTGGGCCCTGGTTGGCTGTAAGGGAGGCCAATGTGATGCCAAAAGACAGCACCAGGAAGTGTGTTTTGTTTTCTGTTTTTGTTTGAACGAGCGAGAGGGAGCCTGTGTATAAACCGTGATGCTATCGTGGAGACAGCCGGAACTAAGAGATCTTATCCATACGCACAAACACACACACACACACACACACACACACACACACACACTGTTCGCCCACAGGCATTTGTACTACACAGTGTGAGGTGACAAAGACACACAGGGGGATCACAATTCTTCAGGATTATTACTATAATTATCATTATATAATTATAATTATAAATTGTACAATCATAAATAATAATACCTTAACTATCCATCATTAATTATGTAGTAGCTATGGGCAATATATTATTTGAATTGATGCAAAAAGATCCATTACGTTGTACGGTGTAATTTAATGCATATATTTATTATCAAACATTAATGCATTAGAATTGATCTGTCACTCGGGCTACAGTGTGTTTTGATTTGGTGATGGGATAAGGCGATAAATTCCGGCAAGAGATAGAGAGAGACTTTGTTTTTTTCCACGTGCACTCGTACAATCAGACGATCAGGTATCCCCCGTACACATCTACCTCTCTCTCTCTCTCTCTCTCTCTCTCTCTCTCTCTCTCTCTCTCTCTCTCTCTCTCTCGGTATGTCTCTATCTCTCTCTCCTAATGTCTCTCCACCTCTCTCTATCACTCTTTCCAGATGATGGATTAACAGAGAGCGGGCCATTTGTCTTGCCTGCCCTCTGCTTTGCTGAAGCAGACAGATCTGGCCTGTCAAGGAAACATGCAGCTGTCCACACAGACCAGCCCGCCTCCTGCATCTACTTTAGTCTAGAGTTTTAATTTAAAAAATATTGCATTCATAAAACACTTCTAAAATATGTTTTTGGAATTGTAATTTCATATGAATAATGTTAAACAATTCATTCAAAATATTGCAAATGATAAATCAATTTCTAGAGTTTCTTTAGTTGTCATTTTGTTTCCGATGCAGGTGGTGTAGTGGGTGTGTGTGTGTATTAGTAGGATGAACTGTTAGTACACATGCGTGTTGACAAACAACACTTCACAGTATGCTGTGTGGGTGTGTGCGTGTGTGCGTGTGTGTTTGTGTGTGTGTGTGTGTGTGCACATAAGCATGTGTTTGTGTGCAAGTAAGTGTGTGTGTGTGTGTGTGTGTGTGTGTGTGTGTGTGTGTGTGTGACTGTGCGTGTCGACGATCGTAATTTACAGTGGTAAGTGACGCATGACACCTGCATGTGTGTGTTTATGTGTCCACCCCTTTGTGTATAAATCAAGTGTATTATGGGTGTATTTTAATTGTATGCGCACCCTAGTGTGGCATAATGTGTATGCGTGTGCGGTGCGCCTCTGCGTAACTTAATTGAATGTGAATACATGTGTGTGTGTGTGTGCGCGTGCACGCATGTGCGTATGTGTTTGTGTGTGCATGTGTGTGTGTGTGTGTGTGCGTGTGTGTGTGTGTGTGTGCATGCATGTGTGTGTGTATGCGTGCGTGTGTGTGTGTGTGTGTGTGTGTGCATGTGTCGGTGTATAATATGTGTACGTATGCCTGAGTGATTGCATGTGTACGTGCGTGCATGATGGGCCGTCCATTACGACCAGATCTAAGAGCCCTGCAGGCTCCACTAGACCATCTGTGTGTCAGGATTAGGAAGCGGTGGTAACGCAGTATGCTACAGATGACCACTGTAGGCCTACAGTGGTCACATTAAGGCCAAATTAGTACAGCAAATTAAGGTCACGTGACCAATGACCTTAATGTAGCTTTGGTACGCCGATAGCTTCCCTGCTATAATGTGTAAAGTCTATGGGAAATTAGAACGCAAATAATAATACGAATGACAACACTAGAATGTCAGTCTGGATAGGCCCACAGTTTATTGAGTTGTTTTAATTATCATTTATATTTTATTTTAAAATATAATTATAACAATTTAAAGCTGGTGTAAGCAAGGCTGTACACACACACACACACACCTCACCCACAAACACCTCACACCCATACCCACACACCTCACACCCATACCTACACACACCTCACACCCACACACACACATTAGGTAAAAAATACTTGTCTGTGTCTCTGATCTCTCTGCACATCATCTCACTGAATAACCGTCATTTATTCCCACCCACATCATCTCACAGAGAGAGAGAGAGAGAGAGAGAGAGAGAGAGAGAGAGAGAGAGAGAGAGAGAGAGAGAGAGAGAGGGAGGGAGAGACAGATAGAGAGACAGTGAGCAGGGGTAAATCGTGAGGGTGATAAACAGAGAGAGAGAGAGAGAGAGAGAGGGAGAGAGGGAGGGAGAGACAGATAGAGAGACAGTGAGCAGGGGTAAACAGTGAGGGTGATAAACAGAGAAAAGAGAAAGAGAGAGCGAGAGAATGACGAAATGCATCAAACGTTATCTTATGTGAACACATGAGAAAACTGTGAAATAAAATATAGTCCAGATGGCAGATTAAACATATACACGTTAAGACTCAACATCATACAACAACCCCCCCCCCTCTAGAATTATTCTCTGTGCGCTAGACACATAGCGTATGCAAATGACAGATGCATGGAGGGCAAAGGAGTGCATACATACATACATACATACATACATACATACATACATACATACATATTTAA
>JAOPHQ010005847.1:40000-42090 GCA_030340625.1 Merluccius polli | reverse complement strand
AAGCAAACACACACACACACACACACACACATACACACACACAAGCAAGCAAACACACACACACACACACATGCATGTAGGGAAACACACACAAGCAAGCAAACACACACACGCATGCATGCATGTAGGGAACACACACACACACACACAGTATGCAGAGATGACACACACATACTGTCTCTCTCTCTCTGTCGCACTCTCTCTCTCACACTCAATAACAGACACACACAGTATCATATTACAGGGAATGAGGTCAAAGGTGAAGCAAAGCCAGATTGAATTGCCGTATTGAATTTGTACGTCAGTGTGTGTGTGTGTGTGTGTGTGTGTGTGCGTGTGCGTGCGTGTGTGTGTGTGTGTGCGCGCGTGTGCGCGCGCAGCCTAAGACCCTGATAGTCGGCTGTGGGAGGGGCTTATAATATAAAAAACCAAACAAATCTAAATTCCTCTTTTTAGGATTAAATGTTTAAAGAGTCTGGAGGATCAAAGTGTCATGCAAAACTCTTTTGGGGGGATATTAACAGCATCCTGCTGCACACACACGCGCGCACACACACACACACACACACAGAACCACGCGGATATGAACCATGAATTGTTTCTCTAGCTGGTAAATTACACCACTTAAGATTTCAAGGGATTTGTAGCGACTGGGGATTTGATGCGATGTTAAATGACCTACCTAGGGCCCGATATAATGTCCTCATTATCTAGCCTGAGGGCGACATGCCTTCGTGTGTGTGTGTGTGTGTGTGTGTTTGCATATGTGCATTCATGGACGTGTGTGTGAGTGTGTGTGTGTGTGTGTGTGTTCTGCGTGAGTGAGAGAGATAATGAACGTGTTCATTCTCAAGACGACGGAATATGTGCAAGCTATCAAAATGTGTGTGTGTGTGTGTGTGTGTTTGCATATGTGCATTCATGGATGTGTGTGTGTGTGTGTGTGTGTGTTCTGCGTGAGAGAGATAATGAACGTGTTCATTCTCAAGACAACGGAATATGTGCAAGCTATCAAAATGTGTGTGTGTGTGTGTGTGTGTGTCTGTGTGTGTGTGTGTGTGTGTGTGTGTGCGTCTTACTAAAAGAGGCACAAAAAAACCCAACCCAAAACAAAACATCACGCAACGCAACGCACTGTTCCTAAATATGAGCGGTCAACATTTTGTTTCTGGTAATTCATCATAGTTATGA
This sequence comes from Merluccius polli, assembly GCA_030340625.1. Lineage (NCBI taxonomy): Eukaryota > Metazoa > Chordata > Actinopteri > Gadiformes > Merlucciidae > Merluccius > Merluccius polli. Next base: position 40,899 of record JAOPHQ010005847.1, on the reverse strand, counting down.
AGCCTGACGTGTTCCCAGAGAGGGAGAGAGAGAGAGAGAGAGAGGGGGAGAGGGGGGAGAAAAAAAAAAGGACAAGTCAGGGAAAAAACCAGCTGTGCGCCCGTGCCGTGGGGTGTCGTCGTCGTGGTCACCGCCGCCGCCGCCGCCGTCGTCGTCGTCGTGCAGAGAAACTCATTTGGTCGACTCTGGATCAGTGAAATATTAGACAGGGCAGTGAGACGCTGCTCTGTGTGGATTCCCCTCTCAGGCAATTATGGATTATTTGATTTGAAAAAGAGAGAGGGGGGGGGGGGTGGGGGGGGGGGGGGTTTCTCGAAAAGGGTCGTCCCACTGGGTCCTAAACACGGGGGTGTTTCCCTGTCCTTGTGGGCGACGTGGTTGTTTTTTTTTTTCGTTCTGTAAATGTTTTATTGAACTTTTATTTAGACCGGGGGGGGGGGGGGGGGGGGGGGGGGGGGGGCGCCCTTGAGACGCGAGGGTCTCGTTGTCAAGGGAGAGACCTGGACTGGGGAAGGGGGGGGGGGGTTGTACTGAGCACTGTACTGACTGATCTGCCTTCATCACACACACACATACACATACATACACAGAAAAAATGAATGAGTGGATGAATGAATTCATTGATGATTAAAAACTTAGCATCTAATTCCACCAAATTTCCTTTTTCTCTAATCCACAGTAGGACTAGCACCAATGCACAAGTAGGATACTAATACTATTAGTACTATCTAATATTATTATATTATACATTATATATATTATATAATATTATATTATACTACTAATGGTATTATCTGTACTGTACTGCACTGAGAGTGGCAATAGTACCTGAAGTATGGTGTATAAGCACTATAAGTACTATCATTATTGCAGTACCAGTACTATTTATATACATGTAT
>JAOPHQ010005847.1:7500-32500 GCA_030340625.1 Merluccius polli | reverse complement strand
TAGATTAATCAAAGAAAGTTGTATCTGCAGCATGCAACAGTAAACCATGGGGGTGGGGGTGGGGGGGTGAGAGAGGGGAGAGTCCCCTCCCCTCCCTCCCTCACCCCCCCCCCCACCAATAAGAGCGCTTGCTTGAAGAGACACTTTATGAGGCCTGTGATTTATTATTAATACACACAATATAAATAGTTTAAGTCTGATTCATTTTTCATGCTTTTTTTCTGTAAGCCCGGGACACTCAGACAGACCTCTGTGATAAAAATGCCGAACACGCAACGCTGGTGTCAGATACCCTGAAGAGATGTAGGATATATTACTGTATAATCAACCATATAGTGACTGTATGTCCGTATACTCTTTGAATAATTGTGTTTTTACATTTTTTAATAGACTTAAGTCTTGGTCAGAGCTATAGGCGTCCCACGTATCGGTTAAATTCGACACGTTTCATTCATCTAATTTCTTTATGGTTCACCCGTATCAACGATTTGTCAAGGAAATACCCACATATACCGGATGTGTGTGTTGGATGTGTGTGTGTGTGTGTGTGTGTGGCTTGGTGTGTGTGTGTGTGTGTGTGTGTGTGTGTGTCTGTGCGCACACATCTCTTTATAGACCTGCATAGACCTGGAATCAGTAGAGGAAATGAGTCGGAAACAGGAAATTGAATTAAGGTGCTGTATGAGAGAGGGGAGGGGGAGGGGATGGAGTGGGAGGGTGAAAGAGATGGAGAGAGAGAGAGGAGAGAGAGAGAGAGAGAGAGAGAGAGAGAGAGAGAGAGAGAGAGAGAGAGAGAGAGAGAGAGAGAGAGAGAGAGAGAGAGATGGACATTTGCAGAACTGTTTTTGTTTTTTTCCAGGGTTAACGAATGTTAAAAAAAAAGAAGAGAAAGTGTTTGTATGCATTTTTATGATGTTTGAACTCGTATGTGCTTTTGCAATGCAAATTTTGAGAGAGAGAGAGAGAGAGAGAGAGAGAGAGAGAGAGAGAGAGAGAGTGAGAGAGAGAGAGGGAGAGGGAGACACGGTCAAGGGCAGGTTGTTGTGAGGGGGTCAGCCCTGGTGTGGAGAGCCTGTATGTATGGAGGCGGTAATCATAATGTTGAGGATATTATGAGACAGACGGAGAGCAGAGGAGGGCTGTTCAGCCTTTCTGGAAGTCATTAAACATTTATACTGGGTGTGTGTGTTTGTGTGTGTGTGTGTTTGTTTGTTTGGGTGTGTGTGTGTGTGTGTGTGTGTGTGTGTGTGTGTGTTTGGGGGGTGTGTGTGTGTGTGTGTGTGTGTGTGTGTGTGTGTGTGTGTGTGTGTGTGGAGGGGGGGTATACCCAGCTCCATGCTGGGTGGTATATCGTTTCACCTCTAGGGACCATCTAACCCCCCAACACACACACACACACACACACACACACACACACACACACACACACACACACGCACGCACTCTCTTCTTGCGTATTTAACATTGCTAAATTGATGGATTTATGGACTCTTTCTCTCTCTCTCTAAAACTAATGTTGAGTCATGACCGCCATTGGTTGCATAATTGATCATATTAAAAAGAGATCAGTGGGCCTAACAATTAGTTAAAAGGTCGACAAATGACATGAAACCCCTCTAATAAATAAAGACTTGCAGAACCACTTTTGAACAGCAGAGGGAGACATTTATCTACTAAAGACATATCGGTAGCAGGAGGCAAGTGGTGTGGCAGTACCGCAGTGTACCACTAGAGGGAACCGTAACCACACCATCATTATTCACATGATTCCCTCAGTCTGAGACATAACAGTGGCTTAGAAATGTTGGGGCACAGAGTGGGAATAATGTTGAAGTAAGTTTGGAAGAAGTGATGTTGGAAGTTGACGACGATGTTTTGGTCGACTTGCGTCATCCAACGGCGTCAGCGTCTGTTTTGTTTTGTTTCTCTGCCAGATGTGTTGAGTCCTGTTTGTGTTGAGGAGCGGTTTCAGGACCAGCTGTGCACACCTGGTTTCATGTGGACCCCAGGGCTTCGCCTGCACACCAAAATAACTCAAAATTTGTCCGGTCAACAAAATACGCTTAAAGTTAAACACTTTTTCGCGTTCATATTTTTAGCAACAAAGTAGCCTATGTGTTTTTACTCGAATCAGGGGATAAAATCGATGCGTTTTTCGTGATTTGACAATAGGCTAAATGAGTAGAATTGACAACAGCTTACACCTTTCCAAGCATGTGGACCCTAATTAGATTTAAGTGCCTCCAGGTGGCTCAGTGTGGGATGGAGTATGGAGGATGGAGGAGGGAGGAGGGAGGAGGAGGGAGGATGGAGGAGGGAGGAGGAGGGATGGAGGAGGGAGGATGGAGGACGGAGGAGGGAGGATGGAGGAGGGAGGACGGAGGATGGAGGAGGGAGGAGGGAGGAAGGAGGAGGGACGAGGGAGGAGGTGGGATGGAGGAGGGAGGATGGAGGAGGGAGGATGGAGGAAGGAGGAGGGAGGAGGGAGGATGGAGGAGGGAGGATGGAGGAGGGAAGATGGAGGGAGGAGGGAGGACGGAGTATGGAGGATGGAGGATAGAGGATGGGGGATGGAGGAGGGAGGAGGGAGGATGGAGGATGGAGGAAGGAGGGAGGATGGAGGAGGGAGGATGGAGGAGGGAGGATGGAGGAAGGAGGGAGGAGGGAGGATGGAGGAGGGAGGATGGGGGATGGAGGAGGGAGAGGAGATGGAGGATGGAAGAGGGAGGAAGGAGGAGGGAGGAGGGAGGAGGGAGGAAGGAGGAGGGAGGAGGGAGGAGGGAGGAGGAAGGAGGAGGGAGGAAGGAGGATGGAGGAGGGAGGAGGGAGGAGGGAGGATGGGGGAGCTTCTCAAATCACGTCTCTATTCTTTCATCATTACAACAACTTGTAAAAGCCTCTGAAATCAGCTCTGGGCATCCATCTGGACACACACGACACACACACACCCACACACACACACACATGACGCACACACATGACGCACACATGCACACGACACATACACACAGTTGCTATTGATTTTAATCAGAACCACTCAACCGTGTCAATATTAATCAGCTTTGTCTGTTGTAATTGAAATGTAGGGCCGCTTACTGACATTTCAATTCTGAAATGAGTTCATTTGCCTGATTTGAATTGTTAAATGTCATTTGAAAAAGTGAGAGACAGCACAGATGTTTTTGATTTTTGAGTATCCAAATGGAAGAATGATTTTCCATGAAGTCTATCAATGCAATGATTATTGATTATTCATAAAGTACCAAGCGACGCACCTTCGCTTTAACTGCCATGCCGAGACTAATTAGGGTCCGAATTTGAATCCTGATATGATATCCAATCCGAAGCATGAAGTTATATATTTGGTTTGAATAAACATTACAAGGTTTGCATTATTATGTGCTAAATAATAACCACAAACCCGCGATGCAAGGGGGTGGGGTCTGTTAAATTAACACTTTTAATTGACTTTGCCGAAGTAATCTTCACGGTCCAATAACTTCAACAACATGCTAGGGGCAGATGATGATCGCAGTACACAGCGATGGTCTCGTCACCGGGGTTTGGTATTCACTCTCTGAGTCCACAGACAGGCTTCAACGTTACATTTTTTAATTTAATAAAGCTTACTGGCCCCAATACAACTTTCACTTGGCCCTCACTCAAAGTTGTACTTATAAGACTTTTTCTTACTCGACGTGTTTAATCATCTACAGCCATCTCTGGACAACACTGTCTGGCCTTAAAATTAAAATATCACATTTATTAGCAGTGAGTCGAAAGTTTGCTGTCACAACACGACTTTTCATTGGACCCGGTTCTGATGCTGAACTCTGATGTAATCAGAGGCGTCGTCCTGGAGGACAAACACACTCATTATGGCCCAGTTTTCACCTTGGACCCCGCCCATAATGGCGGCCAATGGCAGGTGTTGACTGTGTGGTGACTGTGTGTTGACTGTGTGTTGACTCTGTGCTGACTGTGTGTTTACTGTGTGTTGACTGTGTGTTTCACGCCAGGTGTGTTGGTGCCAGCTGTGATAAGGTCCTCCCTGTCTGAAGGAAGCCTACCTGCCTGAGGTCACATGACCTGGAAGAGGAAACCATCCCTCTTCGGTCTGAAACTCCTTCTGTTTACTATTACGGACCATCATATACTGTTTACTGTACATATACTCATACTCTCTCTCTCTCTTTCTCTCTCTGTCTCTGTCTCTCTCTCTCTCTCTCTCTCTCTGTCTCTCTCTCTCTCTCTCTCTCTCTCTCTTTTCTGCTGGTACACACGCCATACAATAATTTCCATTATAAGCATTATGCACCTTAAACAGCTGTGTGTGTATTTGTTATATCGTGACCCAACCTTTTAAAAACAAATATTTATACTGCTTCAATATATTTCTATTTGTTGAAGTTATCTTGTCTCTCTCCTCCCTTCTGCCTCTCTCTCTCTCCTCCCTCCCTCCCTCCCTCCCTCCCTCCCTCCCTCCCTCCCTCCAGAATGGGACCACCACCAGCCTGAGCAGGAGTCCACAGGCTGATATCCCATAATAAGACGTACCATTAGCCCCGCCCCCTCTCTCCCGCTCCACTGGTTTCCCTCCACTGGACCCTAAACTCACTGAGGTAAGCACAGCCTGTAAGGCTCCATGTCACACATGTAACACATGTAAGTACATTATCACGCTTATTACATGGCCAATCATTTGACAAAATATAAACAAGAAACAACAAGAAATGATTTTATTGATTTACAAATGACTTATTGCTTCCTCTAAAAAAAAATCTGTTGTTTATGACATGTTTTATTTTTCTTTCAAATATTTATTTATATAATTCATTATTTTTCTAATCAAATGATTTGAAAGTCTCATTTGTTGGTGTGTTTCTGTCCCCTGAAGGTGTGAGATTAATGTGCGTGACTGCTATCAAAAAAAGTGATTTACTTTGTTTCTTTCCAAGTTAATTGTCCTGGATTTAATGTTCAATGTTGCCTACGGTGGTCCAACATTTTAAAAACAATTTTTGCAGTAAGAGTCATGCTTGAATGTGCCATTCATTAAGCATAATATAATTCATATATTCTTCATAAGTAATCAAATATGGTAAATTATAATGTCTTTAAACATTAAAATATAATAAATATGAAAACTGAGAAATGAGAATTTATCAACCATCCTTGCAATGGCTAAAACATAATACCAAAATTATACCAAAAGCACCTTATGTATGTATTTTTAATCTGCTTTCGGAGTTCGGTTGCTGAAGCGCTGGGATCTGAACTGATTGGCTAAGGGTGAGAGTGCTAACGATGCTAACACATAGCGCTAGCCACGTAACACAGCGGCCATAATTAGCACAGCGAAACCCGGAGGAATCACACCTTCAACCCTCCACTCACTCATTCAAGTAAATCTTGAATATGTGAAGTGGATTAAAGGCTACAGATCCTGTGTGCTGTCAAACAAGAGTTAAGGGTTATTATTGTTTAAGACTGCTTGTATTATCTGATGGTTAAATGGCTAAATTAAATTAATTAAAATTAAATTAATTATTAAGCCGTCATTACTGAGGCCTACTTATTGCTTGCTTTGTTTGCATGTTCATGGTGTTAAAGTTGTCCCTTGCAAAATCCGTATTATTAGCATGCAACTCAAAAGGAAATGCAGCAAGAATATTTTGTATGAAAAATATGTACTATATTAAGATGAGATGTCTTACAATATTAACATTAAATAGGCTTCCAACTGTTATTCACATCATTCAGCAGAACAACAGCAACAGAGGATTTCGCACATATTAGAAAAAAAATGTATAATACATAATTCACTTTAAACGATGAAAGCTATGTACATCAGTGTAACTATTACACCGCTTGTCCGTTCGATGCCGTAACACATCCCTCCATGTTGGCTGTAAGCCACAATGCATTGCGTTCAAATGGAGGAGCTCAGCTCGGGGTTGAGACCGGGGGGGCCTATAATCAATGAACTCCAATATCTGGAAACTACAGCGATGGTTGTACGGACACACACCCCACTACGGCGCGCAATCGAGCGATTCATAATTCAGCGCTTTGGCTCAAGGGCATTTGGTCGACATGGAAAAATTGAAAAATTTCATAGCAAGCGGTGGATCTGCAGAGTGACAAATGGGGCGTGCGACATTGTGTGCCTTGTGTGTTTGTATGTGTCTACATACATATATATATATATATATATATATATATACAGATCCTAGTGCGTGTGTGTGTGTGTGTGTGTGTGTGTGTGTGTGAGGGTTGAGCTGTGGTTGTGCTTTGTGGTGAGCATTGCTGCCGGACTCTGAATCCGATCCGATGATGTCCGGTTAACAATGTGTTCAAGATTCAAGAAAAGAAGGAAAAAAAAGCTTCAAAATTAACTTTATTGTCCCACAAAGCGGGACATTTGGCTTGGGCCCACGCTGCACACCCACATTCCACATACACAATACATACAAAGATGTGAGCGAGTGAACACGGTGAATAAAGCTCCTGTGTGTGTGTGTGTGTGTGTGTGTGTGTGTGTGTGTGTGTGGCTCAGCCTCAGCGCTGGAGCTCTGCAGTTGTTGTCATTTCTTTTTTACTCTCGCTTTTTTTTAGTGTGTGCCACGTGCACGCTCGAGGCCACGTGCACGCTCACGGCCTCCAGCGCGGCTAAAGGGAGAGAAGGTGTCAAAGCCGGAGGTGTGGAGATCTGTGAAGAAAGTGTGTGTGTGTGTGTGTGTGTGTGTGTGGCTGTTAATATGCTGATATGTACCGACTGCATGTGAACTTTGATCTTCTTTTTAAAAGTTAAAACTCTTTTGACAAAACGCTTTGTAGACGGCCTTAAGAAACACCATTCGCTACGGTCAGTAATATCCCTTCTGGTGCCGGATTCGTTGGAGCCGAGTCAGCAAATACTCGCTGCTGGCTTTCTTTTCCAACACAAACAGGGAAGATGTGGCTGCCGGTGCGACGGTCCCTCCGACGGTCCCTTGGCTCAAGGGCGTGTCTCTGGTTTTAGCTTTGGAGGGGACGAAGCGTGCAGATGAGACGTGCACAAGGAATTGTAGCACAAAGTTTAGTTTTAGGGTTTGGTTTTAGAGTTAGGGTTAGGTTTTGGATTTCCAATTAGGGTTAGGGTTTCATATTAGGGTTAGGGTTTCCAATTAGGGTTAGGTTTAGGGTCAGGTTTTCCAATTAGGGTTAGGGTTTCATTTTAGGGTTAGGGTTTCACATTAGGGTTAGGTTTAGGGTCAGGTTTTCCAATTAGGGACAGGTTAGGGTTTCACATTAGGGTTAGGGTTTCACATTAGGGTTTCCAATTAGGGTTAGGGTTTCAAATTAGGGTTAGGGTTTCATATTAGGGTTAGGGTTTCCAATTAGGGTTAGGGTTTCACATGAGGGTTAGGGTTTCCTATTAGGGTTAGGGTTTCATATTAGGGTTAGGGTTTCATATTAGGGTTAGGGTTTCCAATTAGGGTTAGGGTTTCACATTAGGGTTAGGGTTTCATATTAGGGTTAGGGTTTCCAATTAGGGTTTCATATTAGGGTTAGGGTTTCCTATTAGGGTTAGGGTTTCCAATTAGGGTTAGGGTTTCCAATTAGGGTTAGGGTTTCCAATTAGGGTTAGGGTTTCATATTAGGGTTAGGGTTAGGGTTAATAACCAAGAGCCCTTCTTGAATAACTTCTTCTGATGGTCGTAGAGACTTGTTAGTTGGCTAAACAAGACGTTTCTACGTCAACCGGAAGTACCATAACCCACTTCCGTACCCTCCACACGGCTGTATCTCTGGAACGGAAGGTCGCAATGACTCAGGACCAAGACTGGCGTGTTCAGCGTCCCCAGAAACCATCAGACGGACATCAATTCTGAGTATTTCCGACCTTCAGAAAAAAAGTTATTAAAGAAAAACTAACTACCACTCTAGCCCCCTAGCCACCCTTACCCTAATAGGAAACCCTAAACCAAATTGGAAACCCTAACCCTAAACCCAAATATGAAAACCTGACCCTAATTGGAAACCCTAACCCTCATAGGAAACCTTAACCAGACACAAACAGAGAACAGCTCTTAATCATTGTTGAGTGATTGCTAGACCAGCTGAATCATCCTCAGCCGTGTGTCAAATTAAACTTTACATTTACTGTGAAAAAGCATATTACAATTACAAAATACTATTAAGGAAAAAAGGAAGGGCGACAAAGGTTACAGAAAATGGTCGGTTGGCTGTGACGAACAAAATGCCATCCGTTGTCTGTCTTAATTTCTGAAAGGTTATTCATGATGTTATCTAAAAGCCTCTGGCTACTCAGGTTCCTTCCCTTCCAACATGGCCGCCAACACGCTGAGTTGGTATATTTTCTTCTTCTTGCCTATCAAGGTCAACTGAAAAGGGACGCTGCTAAAAGTTTATTATTATTAGTAGTAGTAGTAGTAGTAGTAGTAGTAGTAGTGGTGGTAGTAGTAGTAGTAGTGCTAGTAGTATACTAGTAGTAGCAGTAGTAGTAGTAATAGTACAACAGTCAGGCAGTCTGTATTAGCATATTAATGACATGACGAGATAAGATTAATCGCTACAAGCAAGAGTGAAAGACACATCTGCACTGCAAATATGCACACCATGTAAATATGCAGATATGCATATCCAATATGTAGAGTGGTTATTATGCAGACCAGAGACCCAATGCCTACAGACATCAGGTTTTATTCACTATTTACTATTTAGTCATTTAGCAGACACGTGGTTATCCAAAGCGACTCACAGTGGATGAGACACATGACATTAAGGAGCAGGTAGGGCTTCGAGCATCGCGCTGGGACACTGGGGATCGAACCCAGACCCTTTTGACTGGCAGTGCACCACACTCGCCACTAAAATAATATCCTATTCCGTCAATGGCCGTTCAGTTCACTTTCTGGGCTTGTGGAGATTCATCTGTTCAATCTTTAATTTAATAAACTCTTCTCAAACATATGTGCACATTGCATGTGGGTAACATGATTAAAATTACCCACTGTGACCGCGAACATTGGTTTTAACAGTTTTCCATTAGTGGGCTCTGACAGGGTTTACACTGGTATTCGCAGGGAGGGAGGGAGAGAGGGAGGGAGGAAGGAAGGAATTGGGGCAAATGTAGAAGGCAAAGAATGACCTCCTTTTTGAGGTTTCTTACTCCATTTTCTTCAACACCTGTGACCCCAATTCCCCTAAAAACTGTGTGTGGTTTACATTTAGATAATCATAACTTATCCCTGAAAACTGCAAGAGGAGTCGTTTCCTTCCTCGTTCCTCCAAATGAACATATTTTATATCATTTGTCTTAACTCCTGTTGTTTTACCGAGCATCTACAGGAGATGCGACACATTTCTCAACATGAAAATCAAATCCCTTGTCCTGTGTTTGAGTGATCAATCAGTCAATCAGTTTGTTTAGGAATTATGGGTATTGCAGTTCATTTACAGGAACTTCTTGCAATATAAAAACTAGTTCTCGGATATGTTAATGTTTTAACGAACTACACACAGATACAGTTCACCACTTTATAATCTGAGAGGCAGACGTTTCATTACACTCAGGCTTAAATTGTTTTTTTGTCACCTTTTTTAAATTGCTTCTCATGGCAACATTTGTATGCCAACACCGTGGTCAGATTGCCATTACTCTCAATTTCATTTTTATTTCATGGTTTCATTTTATCTTGGACACACACACACACACACACACACACACACACACACATACACACACACACCTGTATGTTTCCTTGGCGATCGGTTTGGACTTTTAAATATTGACTGTTTATTATTATTTATTATAACACAGTCCATATAACCAAAAAGACCAAAATATACCGAACCACAGAGACAATCGGGTCGGTCAGCAAACATGAGATTCAAACAAGCAATTGTATCGACAATCTTGATTTGGCTTTGCTGACGTGTCACTCTGTATACCCTAACCCATATGGTGCCCATAGACCAGGGTCGGAAAGTATTGAAGTACATTTACTCAAGTACTGTACTTAAGTACAAATGTGAGGTTCTTGTACTTTACTTGAGTATTTCTATTTTCTGCTGCCTTATACTTCTACTCCACTACATCTCAGAGGTAAATATTGTACTTTTTACTCCACTACAATTATCTGACAGCCTTAGTTACTAATTACTTTGCAGAATCAGATAAACAATACAAAATATAATCAATAAATTTAATATTATTATATCAATAAGGCTTTATTGGTCCCCAGGAGGAAATTCACAAGCTCATGTCATATATATTCATGTAATATATATTATTCTGAAATGGACCATTCTGCATAATGAGTACTTTTGGCACTTTAAGTATATTTTGATGGTCATACTTTTGTCTGACTTGTATTTTTACTTGTAACAGAGTATTTCTACAGTGTGGTATGACTACTTCCTTAGTCATAGCCATAGTCCCCCCCCCCAAGGCCCCTGAGGGCCACTCTGACTCTGGCCATCCAAGAGTGACGGCTGACCTCGCGTTGGGTGAGAAGAAACCCAGCAGGAGGGCTTCACTTCCAGCCACATCAGTCTGGTTTCCTCACCCCCCAGCGGCCGGGGGGGTGAGGAGATCTCTCTGTATTTTCACCTTGCGCCTCGCGAACCTCACATGTTGTGATGCATTGACCACGTGACCTCGCGTCTTGGCCAATGAGGTGCCAGCGTGGCGTCTTGGCCAATGAGGTCAGAGGAGACGGCGGTGCATCTTATTCCGTTTTTACTGTTTTTTGTTTGGGTTGAATATCAAACGTGGCGACTGCTAGTGACGCTTTCCGAAGGTAAAGCCTTTCTCTATATTATTTTTATTTATTATTTTTTAACATTAAAGCCAATCAAATTGTTAGGATTGTAACCTTCCATGGGCCTTGAATTTTTTTTATATGTATATTGAGATGTTTCATATCATGGAAGAATTGGACATTTAGAAATGTTGAAATTTCCAGTAAAAGGTCAATAGATGAGATTAAAACTTGACCCACAAATATCACCCTTACTGTGTGATTAAACTGCAATGGACATCTGGACACAACAATGAAATGCATTCTCATAATCATGTTGAATGTTGTGCACATTATGCAGTACAGCAATTTTACATTAATTATTTTGACAAGAAAGCTTGTGATGTGAAATATATATGTTCTGCTTCGACCAAGGTGGCTTTGGGACCTTTAAGAAAATAAAGTATTTCTTGAATATAAATACATTTTAGAACTGCTCTTTGTGGTGTAATACATAAATTGGCCAAGAAAAAAATATATTATTTTGGTAAAATGTTATTTGAAATGGTATCAAAGAGACTATAGGTTTTACTTGGCAATGCATCGGATAATAAGTGTGATGTTTGAGTCATGTTTACAGAAACATTGAAATAAATACTAAATACAATCAGTCACAATATCAATATAAGGTTATAAACACAAGCGCAGTCAGTGTGACCTTCTTCCATTGTTCTTAAAACAATTAATTAGACTCGAGAAGTGGATAAATCTCGAAGGTATTACTTTAGGGAAAACAGATACGCCCGAAGCTACGCTAAACCGTTAAGCTAATGCTGTGCGACAGAAGAGCGATGCGATGAACTGTTGGTTTGTGATCGTAATCTGGGCTGAGATTTCAATAGCTCAGGCTGATCCAAGATGACAGCTCCTCCGCCGCTTCATAAGGCCGGGTTTGGACTGGTGCTGGTGGTTAAGCACAACACTGTGGGGTACTGTGGAGAATTAGCAGCGCATTTCCATCGTAGGATTTGGCCAACCCATTTGTCTTTTCTCTAATGGTTTCCTTTTGCCGATAAAATTGTGTTTTTTGCCTTGCAGTCCTCATTTTATGAGGTTAGGCTTTTCCAATCTGGACCTCATCATAGACCTGCCCTTTTTCATTATTTTTTAGATTCAAGTTAGAAATGACAGAAACGACGGCGACCAGACAGTTAGATTTACTGTCTGGTAGTTCATATAAATAAATATAATGACACGTCACTAGACATTGGTTTGGCATGAGTAGGCTATATTTTATTTTTTATTTGAAAGAAAATGGACGAGATTGAATCACGTTGTAATTATTTGAAAGAAGATTGAAAGATCTCTTTGCTTCAAGCTCATTAAACTTCGATGCTGATGTGTTTCTGTGACATTTGGCGGCATAACTTTGCATTGATTTGAAGGCAACTTTGGTGACGGACATCAAAGCTCTGATCAAATATCATCACGATTGCAGCAAAAGATTCATTCGTTGATTCACGTTGTCATTTATTCAATACCGTGCATTGATATTTAAATCGTGTTTCCTGGAGAAGATGCAGACAACATGCCTCCAATATACACACACACGCGCGCGCACGCTCGTGCGCACACACACACACACACACACACGCGCGCGTGTGCGGGCACATGCACACACATGAACTCTTGCTGAACCACAGACACACACACTAACAGACCCCCCCCCACACACACACACACACACACACACACACACACACACACACACACACACACACACACACACACACACACACACACACTCCCTCTGGTCCTTTGCTTAATATGTATATATTTGTAGCCTATTTATATATGTATTTGTTTTGTCTCTTCTCATTGGCCAGTGGATCCAATAGTGATATAAATAGTGTATAAAATGGTATGTTGTGTCCATAGTAACCGTTGCTAATGCCCTTCCCGCCTCACCCTCGGATCCTGTGTGAAACGCAGAACACCGTCAGCGCCGGTGTTACACCGAATTCTGCGACCCACCGAAATATGTGACCCCAGGGGGCGCTGTTGCACATTTTCTGCAACATGCACGAGTTTGAAGCGTAGGCAAAGACAAGACAAGACAAGCCCGGATCTTCACTCACTTCGCAAAATGGACGGCACCGCAGGCTGTGGTGGCGTTGGCATACAGTGGTGCATGCGTATGGTAATTCAAACACATTTGTCTTGTGTGAAATCCGCCTCCAAGAATAGTTTGTTTCAGGGATTCAGAACGAGAGCGATAGGGAGCCGCATGGCGGCCCGCAGGCTACAGACTTTATGCTAAGTCGCCACGATGCGTAGTACATCATGGCTGCTGTCTCGAAAGATTAGTCAGTGCGAAACATCCCCTGTGGTGTCTTTTCGCTTTTCAGAAAATGTTGGACGTGTGTTGAACAGGAACAGGAGGCGGGATAGTCTGGTGGTTCGGGTGTTTAACGCCCAGTCGGAAGGTTCTGGGTTCGATTCCCCAATGTCCGCGGTCTAGCTAGGCGTCCCAGAGAGCCATGTGCCTCATGATAACCAGAGTATAACGGCGTTACTAACGGCGTTACTTTTTTCAGTAACGAGTAATCTAATTAATCTAATTGCGCGCACATGATATAATGTAATAGGGTATAGAACATGAAAAATAACGCCACAGTTACTTTGTTGAGTAACTAATTGCTCTTACAATTAGGTAACTCAATTACTAACTCAATTACTTTTTGGGATGAGTAATTTGTAACTGTAACTAATTACTTTTTTAAAGTAAGATGACCAACACTGATAACCAGTACCATTGTGATGGCTACAGATGATGGTAAATGCTCATTATTGGTTTTACTGGACTTCAGCTTTTGATAAAGTCGATCATGCTATCCTATTAGAAAGGCTAAACCAGCTGGTGGGTATTTCTGGGTCTGCCTTGGATTGGTTCCTGTCATATCTTGCTGATAGAAGTTTTTCCGTCTGTGGTGTCAGTTCATGTCAGACACTGCGTCTTTGTTATGCGGCGTCCCACAGGGTTCTGTTCTGGGACCTATGCTGTTTTCTCTTTATATGCTGCCTCTGACAGATTATTAGCCGTTTTAATGACATCTCTTATCATTTTTCTGCTGATGATATCCAGTTATATTGTTCTTTTAAAACTGATGAGAGTAACAAATTGTCCATTTTCAGTGAATGCTTGGATGCCATCAACAAATGGCTGATAACTTCCTTCAGTTAAATGCAGATTGGACAGAAGCTTTTATAATTGCTGCTGAAAACAATATACCAAGCATCAGACAGTTTATTGGGTTGTGAAGTGTTCAACACAAACCACACAATCTAGCTGTCATTTCTAACCAATCCCTGTCTTTCACGCACGAGGAAACATTGCTAAATTAAGATATGTTGTATCCAAGGTTGAAAATGGAAACGATTCTCCATGCTTTTATTTCTTCCCGTTTAGATTACTGCAATGCTCTTTGTACCTGTCTGAATAAAACCTCTTTGGGCCTCTTTATCCAAAAGCTGCTCTGCTTTTAACTAGAAACACCAAGAGATCACATATCCCGCCTATTTTATCCTCTCCTGCACCTCTTCTGCTTCCAGTGTATTTCCAGATCCACGTTAAAGTACCGGTGCTGACCTTTAGAGACTTGCGAGGTCCAACGCCCCAGTACATCGCTGACCTACACAACAATCGGGCTCTTAGGTCCGCCTAACATAAATCATTTGTCGTCCCTCGAACCCGCTTTAAAAACCCGAGGTGACCGCACGTTTCAAGCCGCTGCGCCCAACTTGTGGAAAGCCGCAATCGTTGCCATCCTCAGACTCGCCTGACATTTTTACAAAGCAGCATTTCTTTCAGACAGGCTTGCGGTCAACCTGTGGTTATTTTGTTTCTTTGATTTGTTTTGCCCGCCATCATTTATTGATTGTTACTCCTCTTTGTGTGTGGTGTCTGCTTTTGTTGCTATTTTTATAATATACTTATTATTATAAAGCACTTTGTGATGCTTTATCTGAAAAAGGTGCTATATAAATAAATAAACTTTACTTACCTAATGCCTAATAATACCTGTAGGCTTCCTAGAGCGCCATAGGCCCCCTGATACCTGGTACCTAATACCCAATAATGACAAAAAAATAACTTGAAGTGGCTTTGGATAACAGCGTCTGCTAACTGACTGAATAATAAACAGTTTGTATGAACAAGACTTTTCTGTCTTGCACTTGCAAAGGGAATTCAGTTAAATAACACTTTATTGAGCGGTCTGAGCTATCTGTGCTCCTAACAGCTTGCGTTGTCTTGACGTGAAATGATTTAACGGTGTAATACAATTAGCAGCATGATTACATTGACTTATTTTACAGAAAGGTTAGGGTACTCGGACTGAAATATGATCACATGTTTTATGCCTGAGCTCGAAAATCTTTATTACAAGGGTACACACAGACACACACACACACACACGCTCATGAAGTACGACGCCTTTGCTACTGTCACTGTCATTGATAGGTGGTTCGTAGGTTAATGGAAGATGTTTTTTAAGGTCGTAGCGCTCAATTTACCTCAGCTGCCTTTTCTTCTTTTCCTGAGACATTGTTAATGTGTGAAGGAGAAAGAAGAAGAAAAGAGCAAAGCAAAATGCCTAAATACTAAAAAAAAATTTGTCATTTTTTAGGTTGGCAGCTTACTCCTTCATGACAACAATTACAAATATAAAATTTGGGTGAAATGCATCGCTTTCCCATTGTCGGCTGAAACGCTATTAAACCGTTTCTTTCACTGTAGGGTGAGGACAAATTGTAAACTCTTTTGTGTACAAATATTTTAAAAACCCTGACGAGTAAAATGTGGCTCTGTCAAATATAACGATTTTCCGAGCGGCTCTCAGTTTTTCCAATCTTATTCTTGGCCAGCCTGTAGGATTAGCCTGGCAGGAGGCAACCGAAGCGCTTGATGTTTGCAAACTTTGGTGTGAAGGTGGAAGGTGTGACCTGATGAACCCAGTAGCTGGTTGGTTCTGGCGGGACGCTCCGGACACGCGCCGCCTATCAGCTGAATTTAAGACCTCCGGCAAACTTTCTGCAATGTTGAATGCTGAGCTGGATTTCACACACCACCCCCCCCCCCCCCCCCCCAGCCTCCACCTGCTTTGGTTTCGGCTCTGTATTGTATGTCACCTACACAACGGGTTGAGATATCTGATGGACCCCCATGGTGGTCTAGTGTCCTGTCCTGCTTTAAATCCTACAGCAGGGAGGAGCACCCTAAAAGAGTGGAGCCATACCGCCAAGCTAATGTGTGTTACCGTTTGAATTTTTGAATTTGAATTTATTTATTTAAACAGGGACAATGCACACAAAAAAAACATTAATCTTGTAAAACAAGAAGAGATGCTTTGAGCCAGGTTATAGCAAGAATTGCTAATTTCCGCCTGTAGTCCCTGTTTCATGCAATAAATGGTTGAATCACATGAGTGATTTCTGACACACATAGGAACTGTTCCCTTCAACGCATGGGGAGGGTTTGGACATAAGCCGTGTGATGTGGGTTTGAAAAATTAAGAATTCTTGCTTGTCGAGAGTTGTTCTGAAGCTGAATGTTGTGTGTGTGCGTTTCTGTGTGTATGTATGTGTGTAATGTGTGTCTTTGTGCGTATGCATGTATCATGGCGATATGTCCTTTCTCTCCCTAAAGGTGACTGGCTGGCTGCGGTCGAACATCCCCTTCGTTCTCTCCAGAGTATTTCCCAATCCCGCCTCCCCTCCCTCCCTCCCTCCCCTCCCTCCCTCCCCCCCCTCCCTCACCCCCACCCCACCACCGCCCCCCACCGCCGCCACTCCTCCCAGCATGGACCCGGCCAAGGTCCAGTCCGAAGGGGGACTCAACGTAACGCTCACCATCCGCCTCCTCATGCATGGAAAGGTAAGACGTATTTACAAGGACCCCCTACCGTTTTTTATAGCTTGCCACCTGAATCCAACCCATTGCAAATGTACGGGGAAAAAAAAGATATTGTCCTTGTATTACTTGCCAGGAAATGTATTAATAACATGCGTTGGAAATCCTGTGCTCCCCCCCCTACTGGCTCAATGCACTTTTGAAGTTATGCACCCCTTGAAAAAAATGACGCCGCGAAACCATAGGACGCCGTAGGAGGAGTGAAAGCATCTTTTCCGTCGAGGAAAAGCCTCCAGCGCCGTTCTTTGCTCTGCCTTCCTTCCCTAATGAAGAAATACTCTCCAGTTCAGATATAACTGACGCCACAGCAGCAGCATCGACGCTTACCTCTTTAGGAGGAGCCGCCGTCAGTCGTTTTTTTCGAACATCGTCGCTTCTCGATTTCGTCACACCTAAACCAAACCTAATTTTCGTCTCGATTTCGTCACACCTAAACGCCCCTAGCTGCCAGTAGGACGCCGATTGGTCCGAACCGAACGTTGGTTTTCGGCCACAAGCGCATAATAACTCGAAGCCCGGCCAGAACCGATGATCTCCAGAGAGAAACCGAATGTGATGAATCGCGGAAGAAGATCAGGGTGAAAAGTCACCAGCTACCTCGTTATTAAATAAGTGACATCTGGTGATCGTTGTGGGATGTGCAGGAGGAGCCGCGTTGCAGGAACATCGTGCGCCGTTGCGAACCTCCTCAACTTTCACAAATGAACCTGGAAACTGAAGCAGGAAAGACGAAGCAGGCTGTCCGTCCTGGCTTTTTGTTACGCCTCAGCAGAGCTGCGCTGTAATGCCGTAACCCCCCCTGGTCTCTGTAAGGCTACGTCCACCGCGGCGGCTATTCAATACAAAAGTACAATTCAACCTTGAGCCACACACAAACGCTAAACAGGAAGACGGCGCTTAAAGTGCTAGACCTGTACCGGCGTAAAAAGGATCTGTCTGGGAATCCGAATATAATACAGTATACAGTGTATTTAACCTCTTGCCTTTAGACCTTTTGTCTGCGCTAAGTTATCTATATGCTAAAGCGCTTAGTGCGCGCTCGTGTGCGTGCGTGTGTGTGTGCGTGTGTGTGTGCGTGTGTGTGTGTGTGTGTGTGCGCGTGCGCGGCCCTCGGCTAACAGAGCTAAAGGTCAGGAGAGATTTTCTCAGCGCTAACATCCGCGCCGCGGCTGATCGCAACGTCCATGGCGAGAGAGGCGGCGCGGTCGCCTCACCTCCACCTGCCTGTTTGCCCACGCCGTGTTTTACCCAGGACATGGAAAATGTATTGCAAAAGAT
Source organism: Merluccius polli (assembly GCA_030340625.1). Taxonomy (NCBI): domain Eukaryota; kingdom Metazoa; phylum Chordata; class Actinopteri; order Gadiformes; family Merlucciidae; genus Merluccius; species Merluccius polli. Next base: position 14,500 of record JAOPHQ010005847.1, on the reverse strand, counting down.
AAAATGATTTATTCATAAATGTCCTTTTTTTCTTTTTCACCGCAGGAAGTGGGCAGCATTATTGGAAAGGTAGTGTATTTGTTTTTTGATTTAGTCACCGTGAGGGTGATAGAGATTGAATGATCGTTGAATGATTGATGTGATTTGCGTCGCGCGCTTTTCCTGATTTTTCCTCTTTTTTCCATCCCAGAAAGGAGAAACGGTGAAGAAGATGCGCGAGGAGGTGGGTTTCGGTTGTCACACAAACATGGCTGAAACACCTCATGCAATATTCACACGGCCATTCGTCAAAAGCACATTTACAGACGTTATTTACAGACTGCAAAGTGCGCTTCAATATTTCATGAGTGCTCCTAAATGTCCTCCTGACGTACATTTTCTGTATTGCTTTGCTTTTCAGAGCTCGGCAAGAATCAACATTTCTGAAGGCAATTGCCCCGAGCGCATCGTCACCATCACCGGGCCCACCGACGCCATCTTCAAGGCCTTCGCCATGATCGCCTACAAATTCGAAGAGGTGCCAGAGGAAGTTTGTATTTTTCCTTTGCTACAAAGAAAGTTTCAGTATTGTGTGTGTGTGTGTGTGTACAGGATACAGTATGGTATACTTATACCATACTGTTTTGGTGACGCACAACCCTTCAACTGTTTTTAATGAGTATGCTTAGTTTTCAGTCTTCTGCCTTTACCAGCTGCAATATTAAAGCAATGAACACAGAGGGGGATGCATCAATAATACAATAATTTAAATGAATATATATATTCATTTAAATTATAGCAGTTGAAGGGTTGTGCGTCACCAAAACAGATGTGGGTTTTTTTTACGCAGATGGTGATTTCAGAATATATATATATATATATTCTCAAATGGTCCATTCTTACTTTTACTTTTGTACCTTTACTTCACTTTCAACATTTTCAATGCAGGTCTTTTACGTGTAACAGACCTGACCTTTAAAGTAAAAGTTCAAGTTAAAGTAAAAGATCTGAGTATTTCTTCCAGCAGTGGTTTGATGAAAAAGGTGTACAGGTTGTGGGCTAGAGCCCCAACATCAGCAGTCTCACCCATAGGTTGAGTGAGACGCCTCACCCTCACCCTTCCTATCCAAATTCACCGCAAGCCGCTTCGGATAAAGACCTCCCATAACGGCGTAGAGCGGCCAAACTTGATGTCTTTGTGCTCGCATAGTTTCAACATTACCAGGCGAACGAGCATAAAGCTGTTTAGGAGAAACAAAGACGCATTGTGAACCGGGGGCAGCGTAACTATTTCTAGGTTTGGTCGCCTCGGTAACCGTTGTTAGCGTGACCACCTTGTTCTCTCTTTATGCAGGTTATCCTCGTTAAGGTTCTGTCAACGCCTTCATGTCTCCTCCGGTCTTTCAGTTGCGCACGTCATTGCTAAATTGAATAAGTTGTGTTTTATTTCATTGTATTTAATGTATAGTAGTAGCATTGCTGTATTTGCAGGGGTCATTTTACTTAGTAGTGATCGCGGTTCAAGTGATGACGTTTAAGTAGTAGTAGTAGCAGTAGTATTGTTGCATCCTTGCATGTAAAGTTGTGCATGTCCATAATCTTCCATTCTAGCATATCTGATTATATGATTGGCCAAATGTGAATTTGGAGAGTAAACTGCCCTTCGCTTAACAAATACAATGTATTATGATGATGATGATGATGATGATGATGATGATGATGATGATGATGATGATGATTATTAGATAATGCGCCCAAACAGTGCACTCTAAATCATGTATGTTATCAGACTCAAAGCAGTTGACTTTCACCATGCAAGCTACATAGCGCACTTTTGATGTGCATCACACAACCATAGTCCACGATAGATAATGGTCACATTACAGGTCCAACAACATACTGACTGCATCATTAAAACAATAAAAGTTTGCGACCTTATATAAAAACAACAGGAAAAATGTCTTTATAGCTGCATATGTCAGAAATGATCAAATACTTGAGGGAGCAAAAAATAACAAGACAAGAAGAAGACGTATATTTGTACCCAATTATATCTCAATGTCCACAGTCGTGTCCTTGAGCGAGATAACCTGACTCAGACCTGCTCCTTCATGATATGGATCTGATTTGAAGTCCCTTTCGATAAAAGCATCTGCTAAATGACTGAATGCCTGCTGCTATGATGAATACCAGTATTTGTACAAACCTCTCTTCTTGTGAATACATGCTTCATATGGTAAACCAATACCAGTATGTAATAAAGTAAAGTAATGCTGCTCTTCTGAACGGAAGTGGATCTGGCCCACATGGCAGCTTTCATTTGGTATTTATGTAGACAAAAGAAAACGGCTTCCTATTGTATGTATTTTGCACACAAAAAAAAAAAAGGCATGTGTAAAAGAAAAGGGCTTTTATTGTGTTTTTGTCTTTTCCAGGACATCATTAACTCGATGAGCAACAGCCCGGCCACCAGCAAGCCACCGGTCACCCTGCGCCTGGTGGTGCCGGCCAGCCAGTGTGGCTCCCTCATCGGGAAGGGAGGCTCCAAGATTAAGGAGATGAGAGAGGTATGGGAGGAAACCTTCATGATCATGTAAGGGATAATGTACAGCGAGCCGGTCCCATGCCGACGGGGTGATGCAAGGAAGTCTTGAATCTCCTGGAGGGGTTTATTTTGCACTGGCACATTAGCATGTACATTATCCTGCTTATTACACGGCTACTGCCTAAAGAAATCAATAATTTGACGCAAAATGTAAAAACAAAACATTATTTTGATTTCAAAATGATTCATTGCTTCTAAAAATTGCTATTCAGAAATAACAGACCGTATAATTTTGTAATTGACCAATCAGACCAATCTACTATTCAACAAAGCCCTGTAATAAACACAAATAATATTCTGTTGGTCTTTGAGGACAACGCATGGCTTACAGTGAAAGCCGCTGCTCATTTCCAGAGTGCATGCGGAGTGAAATTTATAATGAATATACATTCAATTATACACAGAAACTCTCACACACACACACACACACACACACACTCAACCACATTAACACACGCACGCATGTGCACATACACACACACACACACACACACACAGCTCAAATAACTTTGATAACCACCTGACAAACACTGTCTTTCTCACACACACACACACACACACACAAGCCACACACAAGCATGCACATGCACACTTGAGTTCAGCATGGAAAAAATAAATGTAATTTAGCTTTAACGTTCCTTAACGCACCTTAACGCACCTTAACACAGCTTAATGCACCTTAATGCACCTTAATGTACCTTAATGCACCTTAACGCACCTTAATGCACCTTAATGCACCTTAACGCACCTTAATGTACCTTAATGCACTTTAACGCACTTCAATGTACCTTAATGCACTTTAACGCACCTTGAAATAAACCCCGACAGGGTGATGTCTTACACGGCTACTGAATAAAGAAATCAATAATTTGACACAAAATATAACAACAACAAAAATATTTGAGTGATTTAAAAAAATATTTGATTTAAAAATTATTGTATTGCTTCCGTTAAAAAGAAATAGTCTGTTAAATTCTACGGTTGGAAAAAGCGCCCGTAGCAATTCTGTTAGTCACAGCAGCGGTCTGCCATTCAGAAATAGCAGACAAACACACAAAGGCGTAATTGACCAATCAGATTCGAGTGCTCCACACAGCCTGCGTAACGGCGTCCCTTAACGGCCCCTCTCCTGTGCTGCAGTCGACGGGGGCCCAGGTCCAGGTGGCGGGGGACATGCTGCCCAGCTCCACCGAGCGCGCCGTCACCATCTCCGGGACGCCAGAAGCCATTATCCAGTGTGTCAAACAGATCTGTGTGGTCATACTGGAGGTAGGGCTGTGTTCTCCGCAGGGTCCTAAAGAAGTCTTTTTTACCTGCCTGAGTGGAAAGGTCTACCGGCCAACAAGCAATGTAACCCTGCATTTTCTTTACCTGCCAAATGTTCAAATCTATTGGCCATTGGCTGGTGGCGGGTGTGAGTTTTGGACCCTGTCTCCTCTCCTTTTGGATATATATGAACCTGTCTGTCCCTCTGTCTGTCCATCTGTCTGTCTGTAAAATTAAACTGCCTGTACTGTGATGTGTTTGAATGGGATAGAGTGGGTGAGAATGTAATTCAATGGGCCTGGATCTATCGGCTGTATGTCTGTCTGTCTGTTTGGTTGGCTAGTTATGCATATATTTAATGTTATTTTGTTATTTAATGTATTCATTTGGCTTGTTTGTTGCTTTATTCAGGTGTTCATTGGTTGGTTTGTGTCTTCTTTATATAAAAACAGCATGTTCCTTGGTGGACACGTCGTCACGTCTCTAGATTTACTAGATCCACAACATGCAACCACTTTCCATTGCTTTTAGCGCTGTGCTCTCCCTTTAGCACATCTAGTATGTAATGATAATTATTTATAAATGTTTGTGCAGCGGCGCTCCTTTCCTTTCATAATTAATAACTTTTCCTCCCTTTGAAAAGGGGACCTTCAAAGTAATTACACTCCAATATGGTCGAATGCGTTCATTATTTAATTATTTTTATTGAAATTACAGACTTCTCACTAAGTGGATGTAGATATACAGACTGTATGGCTTTTACTTACTCTCCACATCACGTTTTAATAGCAGGCAAGCCTCACCAATTAAAGTATGCAGCAGTACTAGCACTGTGTATTTCAATACAAAATAATTTACAGGGACAGGGATCTCTTGGCAGTTTGAGGCACAAAAATGTTAGCTTCTTCACACGTGTTAGATTTTCTTCACACGTAGTTAACCTTAACTTAATATAGTTATAACCTTAACTTAATTATGTATAACCTTAACTTAATATAGTTATAACCTTAACTTAATATAGTTAACCTTAACTTAATTAGTTATAACCTTAACTTAATTAGTTATAACCTTAACTTAATATAGTTAACCTTAACTTAATTACTTATAACCTTAACTTAATTACTTATAACCTTAACTTAATATAGTTAACCTTAACTTAATTACTTATAACCTTAACTTAATTAGTTATAACCTTAACTTAATATAGTTAACCTTAACTTAATTAGTTATAACCTTAACTTAGTTAGTTATAACTGCAAACAAGCTTACAAATTCCTTTTTTTTTCTGTCATTGCTATTCAGCAGAATCAACCGGACGCTCGGCTATTTCAACTTGAGTTTCTCATGCGGGTCCTGGTTGTTTCTGATGGTTCTTATGTCTCTGTGCTCCCTTCTTCCCGCAGTCCCCACCCAAGGGTGCCACCATCCCGTACCGCCCAAAGCCCGCCTCCACCCCGGTCATATTCTCAGGTGGCCAGGTAAGAGCTGAGCCCCCGCCGGCCACCACAGCCACCAGCATGAGCCTAGTGCTGCAGCATCAGCCCCTGCCCGTTAGTGCCCTTCCACTTTACTTTCACTTTCACTTTCACTTTGACCTGCATGCAACCAGTCGCCTTTTGGTGTACCGTTAAAGGTGTGATGTTGATCAGCCATTACAAGCCATGTCAAAATCTACCCTCTAGTGACATCACAAGTGGGAGTGTTCACCCAGATGTATGATGGATGGATCAGCCTACCAGCACACCCAGTGGACTGTACCAACTGGTCAGCTGACATCTGGGTGGACACTCCCATGTGATGTCACTAGAGGGTAGATTTTAAAAATGGCTTGTAACGGCTAATCACACTCACACCTGGCAGTAAAATTTGGGGACTTTTAAGGATGAATAAGATCAGGTATAAAGTGTGAAATGGTAAGGTTTAGGGTTAGGGGTGATTTAGTTTAGGGTTAGGGGTGATTTAGTTTAGGGTTAGGGGTGTTTTAGTTTAGGGTTAGGGGTGTTTTAGTTTAGGGTTAGGGGTGTTTTAGTTTAGGGTTAAAGGTGTTTTAGTTTAAGTTATACGGATAGCTTAGGTTAAGTTACATTTTTTGCAGAAACAGAGTTAACGTTGCAGCGATCAGCGATTTCTTTAAGTACTCTCTTATATTAGAAAAAAGCAGAGTGTGACGGCTCCCCTTTAACCTTAACTTAATTTGTTATGCCCTGCAAACAAGCTCAGGGGTGATGTAAAATGTGCTCTTCAGCAGAATTACCCACATGCTCAATTTCAAATTGAGTTTAACGTTGAGCTCCAATTCCTCTCTCTCTCACTCTCGCTCTCTCTCCATCTCCCCCTCTCTCTCTCCCTCTCTGTCTCGTTTGAAAAGCAGTCAAGTGTATTAGACGGGGGTAGGGGGCGTGGAAGGAGCTTAGGAAAGGAGAAGAGAGTGAGCACAAAGGGTGAATCCGTCGACGGTCTCACTTCTACAAGTACCCTGAAAGTACCCTGCTTACACACTTAATTTCTTCTATTAGTACCCTGAAAGTACCCTACTTACACGCTTCATTTCTTCTGTTAGTACCCTGAAAGTACTCTACTTACACACTTCATTTCTTCTGTTAGTACCCTGAAAGTACCCTACTTACATGCTTCATTTCTTCTGTTAGTACCCTGAAAGTACCCTACTTACACACTTCATTTCTTCTGTTAGTACCCTGAAAGTACCCTACTTACACGCTTCATTTCTTCTGTTAGTACCCTGAAAGTACCCTACTTACACACTTCATTTCTTCTGTTAGTACCCTGAAAGTACCCTACTTACACACTTCATTTCTTCTGTTAGTACCCTGAAAGTACCCTACTTACACGCTTCATTTCTTCTGTTAGTACCCTGAAAGTACCCTACTTACACACTTCATTTCTTCTGTTAGTACCCTGAAAGTACCCTACTTACACGCATCCTTTCCCCCGGGGGTTGCTGTAACACGTGTCATTCAGTACCCAGCCAGGTTCAGGCCGTGTCATCTTGACAAATCATTCCTTACGTAGTTAGTATTTAATATTTGTGTAGATTGCGTTTGCGGTAATGTCGCTGGTCAGCGTTTCATTAACAACGACTGACTCGATGACATCGCACATCACAAAGTTTGGAAACAGACTGAGGAGCAC
>JAOPHQ010005847.1:0-2500 GCA_030340625.1 Merluccius polli | reverse complement strand
GCGGCAGATCACCATCACAGGGACCCCCGCCAACATCAGCCTCGCCCAGTACCTCATCAACGCCAGGTAACGCCGGAAACCGCAACCGCCACACTGGAAGGACCAACACACACACACACACACACACCGCCTGAGCTAGTTCACTCCTGATGCTATTTATAGCCCCGTTGACGTCATTGACATGGGTGAGTCATACATGAGCGAGCTCACTTGTGGTGATGACGTCGTCCACGCAGTCGATGTCATCCTCTTCTGTATCCGTGCTGTTGAGCATTTGTAGCTCAGAATGGAATTTGGGTCAAATAAAGCCAAAGGTCTCAGTAACTGCTGAACACAACTGCGGTTAAGTGGACTAAATGTTAAAGGGCTTTATCAGTAGTTCTGCTATAACATAGTAGGACCGCTGGATCAGTAGTTCTGCTATAACATAGTAGGACCGCTGGATCAGTAGTTCTGCTATAACATAGTAGGACCGCTGGATCAGTAGTTCTGCTATAACATAGTAGGACCGCTGGATCAGTAGTTCTGCTATAACATAGTAGGACCGCTGGATCAGTAGTTCTGCTATAACATAGTAGGACCGCTGGATCAGTAGTTCTGCTATAACATAGTAGGACCGCTGGGTCAGTAGTTCTGCTATAACATAGTAGGACCGCTGGATCAGTAGTTCTGCTATAACATAGTAGGACCGCTGGATCAGTAATTCTGCTATCTATTAGTAGAACCGCTGGATCAGTAGTTCTGCTATAACATAGTAGGACCGCTGGATCAGTAGTTCTGCTATAACATAGTAGGACCGCTGGATCAGTAGTTCTGCTATAACATAGTAGGACCGCTGGATCAGTAGTTCTGCTATAACATAGTGGGACCGCTGGATCAGTAGTTCTGCTATAACATAGTAGGACCGCTGGATCAGTAGTTCTGCTATAACATAGTGGGACCGCTGGATCAGTAGTTCTGCTATAACATAGTAGGACCGCTGGATCAGTAGTTCTGCTATAACATAGTAGGCCTACTGGATCAGTAGTTCTGCTATAACTTTTGCTTGCTACATCTTTTTATTGGCATTTTCTCCACAATGAACTGTTGTTTTTTCAAAACATCTGGTTATGTCAGATTCGGTAAACCAGCGTCTACTATCCACTGCAGTAGATGCTTTGCCAAATAGAAATGTTCCCTCTTTGCGGCGCTGGTTCTGTGGGGACCATGCAGCCGCCCCATGTACCTGAACGGCTCCCTCTTTTCCCCTGAGCGATAAGAAAACCCGGCTGTGGGCAGCATGGGACCCCTCAGAAGCCCGGATCCCTGGCTTAGTCCAGCCTTTATGTTTTATCTCTCGGTGGACCAGTGGACCCTATAAATGCTATTTATCAGCAAAGTCACCAGAATCCGGTCTCCGCCACGGCGAAATTCGGACCCCATTTTAGTCTCCACAGGACCCCCGGACCTCAAAGCAAGCAATTGTTTGGGCCGGAAAATGTTCCCCCCCTTTTTTCTTTTTTTTTCTTTTTAACTATTCAGGAGGCGTCTCTCTGTTAAACTTTTTAAAGACTAATGTCTGCCCCCCCCCCCCCCACAGGTTCAGGGATGTGGCGGCCATGTGGAACGACCCGTCTTCAATGGCCACGTCTTGAAGTCTCCTCACATCTTCTTCTTCTTCTTCCTCTCACACCCCCCGCACCCCCCCCCCCACCTCCCACCAAATACACACACACTTACACACACATCTTTGTCTGGTGTCCTCACACCCCTAACCGTAACCATAACCCCCCCCCCCCCCCCCCCACCTCACCCCCAACCTCCCCTCATCTCCACGATTAAAGGAGAACCAAACCCCAGCGCGACACACGTACCTCTCCAGGTTAAACACATGCAGGTGTGGCCTGTGATTGGCTGATATGGCCACCCTGGCCACCCTGCTGATTAAGCTCCTGTCGCTACTGAATTGCAGGGGCGTTAATGAAACAAACCTGGAGGCATTTTTTTAAAGGTGTGCTCCTGGTGGTCTGGGTCTCCTTTAACCCCCCCGCATCCCCATGGTGGACCCTCCCATAGCCTTGTGTGTGTTTTCTTTCTCTTTTTCGTCGCACTTTCGTCGACGACATGCCTTTTTTTGTTTTGCGTTAGACACTATAGTAGTGGAAAAATTTAAGCTAACGCAGAACCCGTCGCCCGATCCCGGTCGCCGACAAGGAAACCGCCCCCCCCCCCCCCCCACACCCCCCTCTCTCCGTTCAGTTGCTAGGTCAAGTGTATTAAAGTAACATTAAAGTGTTTGTCGCATGCCCAATCCAAAGGATATTGTCGTATTTGTTGATTTTCCTTGTGCTAGGGTTACATGAGTTTGCCTGTTAAAAAGTGTGTCAGAGTCTTAAAAATAAAACCCATAACAGGTATTAAAAAAAAAAAAAAATACTAAGAGAGCGAAGCGATGAGGGGGGGGGGGGGGGTACAACCGTGTCGATATTGTGCGTGCGTTCCCGTAACGCCGTACAATTTT
>JAOPHQ010005846.1:22500-40054 GCA_030340625.1 Merluccius polli | reverse complement strand
GGGGGGGGGGGGGGGGGGGGGGGACTTAATTGGGGTGGGGGGGGGGGGGGGTTCAGGCCCCTTACCTTCAGCACCACGTGACAGCTGGCCGGCGTCCAGCTCATCCCGTAGCACTCCGTCTCCGTCTCCCCTCCCGCGCCGCCGCTGCCGGCCTCCAGCGAGATCCTGACCTCCGCCACGGACTCCCAGGTGTAGCAGAACTCGGTCCGGTTCAGCCAGCACAGGTTCCGCACGAAGGGCACCTCCGCGTCGGGCCCGCCCACGTTGCCCACGTCTATCTCCACGTAGGTCTTGCCCTCGTCCAGGGTCTGTATGACCAGGGACTGGGTCCTCCGCTCCCAGATGAGCCCGCTGAAGGTCCCGCGCAGGATCCAGTTCTTGTTGGGCTGGTCCACCACCTGCCAGTAGATGATCCCGATGGTCATGACGAAGAAGATGGCCACGCCGAGGCAGGCGATGGCGCCCTTCCACGTCTCGTTCATCTCCTTCAGGCCCGTGTCCCACGTTACCTCCGGGATGGGGCTCGGGTTCCGGTTCCGTGCGTGAGGCATGATGGTCCGAGTCCAGTAGGCGCACAAAAAAAAGTAGAGAAAAAAAAGTGGACACACACGCACACACACACACACACACGCGCGCGCGCGCACACACACACACTACACACACCACACACACACCTACGGGAGGAGAGACCTGGGCTGTGGTGGCATCGCGTCACGGTGTGCGCACTGAGGAGGACCAAGGAGGACCGGATCACCAAGGAGGACCGGATCACCAAGGGAGGACCGGATCACCAAGGGAGGACCGGAGCACCAAGGGAGGACCGGAGCACCAAGGAGGACCGGATCACACGGTGCTGGTGCTGGTGGTGCTGGTCGGCCCAGTCAGAACCTGTCATGAGCCGCAACACCGTCCAAGAGAAACCCCAAAAAATAAAAAAAACATCAATAAAAAGGAGTCGCTCACCACATGGTTTCTTCTCAGTTCAGGAGGAGAAGAAAAGAAAAGAGGAGTTGGATTCTGGCGGGTTCTGGTGGCGGAGCAGCGAGCCGCGCGACGCCGGGTTTGGGTTTTGGCAGCGGCGCCTGCGAATAGCTCCTGGGACGCAGACTTGCTGGCCCTGCACTTTCTGCCTGTGTGTCTGACGTAACGGCAGACCGCTTCAGAAAGGTAGAGGGAGAGAGAGAGAGAGGGGGGGGGGGGGGGGGGGGGAGAGAGCGGGGGAGAGGGGAGAGAGGAGAGGGGAGAGCTGCTGCTGCTGCGGGACGCCGGGTCTAGTGGAGGGGAGCCGCTTCGCTCCCCCGTCCGTGCGCCCTGCACTGTGAGAGGGGGGGGGGGAGACACCGTGGGAGAGAGAGGGGGGGGAGACACCGTGTGGGAGAGAGAGGGGGGGGAGACACCGTGTGGGAGAGAGAAGGGGGGAGACACCGTGGGAGAGAGAGAGAGGGGGAGACACCGTGCGCCGGTCCGCTTCATGGTGGCGCATCGTCCCAGTGTCTGGTGACGCTCACTGTCTGGACGCCATAGGGCCGCCGCCTCCTTTACGCATGGCTTAAAAACTGACTTCAACTGATTTTTTTTTTGATTTTTAAATTTTTTGTTTAATGAAAGACACAAATACATTAGGTGGATGTGGGAATGAACAAGTGAATGTGAGCCAGGCTACACATCCTCAGTCAGTCCCTTTACACCACTGCCTGTATGTCTACCTTTAATATCCTAATTAAAAACACATCAAAAACACATCATTCAATAATGACTCAATTCAATTATGAGGCTACTTACCAAAAATACAATTTATTAGAATATTTGAATATGGCAACAACTCAAATAAAGATGATATAATATAAAAAATAGAAAAAAATACAAAAAAAATACAAAAAAATAAATAAATAAAAATAATACAAATAATACCAAAAAATATTATTGGACCAAAATTTTTAGGACCAAAAAAACTGCAAAACTACATCATCAACAGCTGCTGATGGTCGGCTCCAGTGGTTCTCCACCTTGCTGGTACCGGGTGGTGCCACTCGGTAACCAGACAGCGGCTGCTAAGCGGCGTCATGTAAATGTAAAGTACAGCGCAGGCCGGAGTGTGAAGTGAACACATTGGACAGACGTGCGGCGGTTAAAGGTGTAGTGTCGCAGAGCAGCAGACCTCCGGAGAATGCCTGCAGAGATGTCTCACAGATCAGTTGTCCTGTGTGTGTGTGTGTGTGTGTGTGTGTGTGTGTGTGTGTGTGTGTGTGTGTGTGTGTGTGTGTGCGTGTGTCACGGCACCCCAAGCATTACATACCTCTGGCATGGTGCACGTCATTAGATAAGACTCTATGGAAGCTCTTCTAACGCACACTGCAGCCTTCACTTCGCTCAAACATCAGCTGTGTGTGTGTGTGTGTGTGTGTGTGTGTGTGCGCGTGTGTGTGTACATGTGTGTGTGTGTGTGTGTGTGTGTTTCCTCTGATAAGCACAAATATCTATGCAAACAAACACATGTGTTTAATTCCCAAGGCCAATATAACAAATACATAAATGCAAATAATAATATAAAATGAAATATTGGGTTAGGTATGGCTCACGTGTGTGTTTGTATGTGTGTGTGTGTGTGTGTGTGTGTGTGTGTGTGTGTGTGTGTAGCGGTGTGTGAGGGACCCTAGTCCTCCTGGGTCAGGGGGTGAACATCAACCCAACAATCCTAGAAGGGAGGAGCCAACCCCCCCCCCCCCCCCCCCCCCCCCCCCCCCCACCACCACCACCACCACCAGCGGCTCCATCTCCCAGGCTATAAATAACACTGCAGCCTGGCATTCACTACCACCCCCCCCCCCCAGCCCCCCCCCCCAGGCCCCCCACCAGTACCCCCCCCCCTCCCCAACCAGTCCCTCTAAGAGTGTGAACATTGACCATGAAAAAGGGGCAGAATGCGACCTGAAGTGTGGTGTGGTCGGTGGTCCTGGGGTTGGTGGTCCTGGGGGTCGTGGGGTCGGTGGTCCTGGGGGTCCTGGGGTCGTGTGTGTGTGTGTGTGTGTGTGTGTGTGTTATGACCCACTAAGGTCTAGGGGAGTGGGAAATAACACATTAATTTAAGATGGTAAAACTTATAGTTTATTGGGCAGGCGGTCTGACCACAGAACCACAGAACCAAAGTAAAGACAAAAAAAACACTAAATGCATCCACTTAAGGGTATCAAAAGGTACTGAAGAAAAGGGACAATGAGTGATAAGTGATGCCAAAACCAAAGAAATCCTACACAATGTGGTTGGTGGGGCCCTGGACCCGGGGACCCGGGGACCCGGGGACCCGGGGACCAGGGGACCAAGGGGAGCGAGGATGGGCCCAATTAGCCGTAGCTCAGAGGAGCTAATGCATCCCGGCATTTAATTATTTGTCCTGAAGATTTATTCGGCAGGGACAGTAAACATCAAACCACGTTTTAGTTCACCCTTCAATGTGAATGTGTCAGCGTCAGAGTCAGATTTACAATAAAGTTAAAAAAAAAAAATAATTGAGTCGTCACGCCGAGCGTACGGTGAGGGGTCCGTCTGAATCCCAGAGGGGTCCTTAACTCACCTCAAGGCAGAGCCGTTGGTCAAACTGAGGGATTTCTTTTTTTTTTTTTTTTTTTTGCATATATCATAATGAGTTACTTCAATTGCTTTTTTTAAAAATAAAATAAGTTGGTCTCAGATCATGAGACGAAGCGCCGCTTTATTTAATATTTAATATGCAGCCAAATGTTCTGGCATCTTACGATGTGGTCATTGAGCTCATTGACAACTATGGTAAACCCTCCCTGATGACAAAACATGAAATGCTTTATATATGTCTATATATCTATATATCTATATATCTATATATGAAGAGCTCTTTTCCAAAACGCATTAAATCCATTTTGAGAGTTTTCAGGAAAACACATTCTTTTACCTAGACCCACACATGTTTTGGTTAGAAACGGCATCTTGCAGTACATTTTAAACAAGGAAATATAGTGATTTGGCTTGAAATGTTGATGGAGCAGTGAATAGGTTCAGTGCACAGCAAAATGGCATAATAAACTCATTTTTTTAAATTTGGTGTTTAATGCGTTTTGGAAAAGAGCTCTTCATATATATATATATATATATATATACAGTATATATAGATATATTCATCTATATAGATATATATATATAAGAACAGGTGCTGCCGAATCAAATCCTCTGACACATCTCAAAGCTATTACACACTGCGCTGCATAGCAACATAACGCCATGCGAGGCGTCTGCTACTGTTGTAGGATAGAAGTTCACATCCTGTTGGTCCGCACTATTACCGCTTTAATGTGCTAACCTACTTATTGAGATATTGTACTTTTATTTGGCTAAACAAGACACTGTGTCGCCAAATAAACCCAAAATGGGGAAATTAATGTGACACACGAAAGAATGTACAGAAGTGAAACCAACCAAAGGATTGAGGTCATAGTAACGTGTTAATAATAGCGTCGTGAAAATACAAAGATAAAGTGTCCCTAAGTGAAAGCAAATCTAAAGCGAATGCTAACATTGACTAATTCAGCGTTGAGATGGATCCAGAGTTTGTTTCTCCATCTCTCTGCTAGTGTAGCCTCTGTGCCCGTGTGCACAACCCCTCACCTATCCATCAGGGCTCAGTAAAACTTTAACCCATTCATACTCTCTCTCCCCTCGTATTAAACATTAAAATAAACACGTCCGTTTTACTGCGCTATGTGGGGGACGTGCCGGCGCGGCACGAGATGGCCTCCTTATGAAAGGAAAGAAGGAAGTTCTCAGACAAAAACTTTTTTTTTTTTTTTTTTTTAAATCTGGGTCATTTTACAAGCTACATTTTCTGGTTCAACTGAGAAACTTTTCCGTCTGGATCCCCATTTACCGTTTCCCTCCGCTCTGCGCTCGGATATTCAATACCGGCGGCTCCTCCGCGCAGAGGGGAAAGTTTCCATGCGGCCCCGGCGTCCAATCTTGGCGGGACTAATATACTACTACAGACTGAACAGTTTCCTACTAATATACTACTACAGACTGAACAGTTTCCTACTAATATACTACTACAGACCGAACAGTTTCCTACTAATATACTACTACAGACTGAAAAGTTTCTACTAATATACTACTACAGACTGAACAGTTTCCTACTAATATACTACTACAGACTGAACAGTTTCTACTAATATACTACTACAGACTGAACAGTTTCCTACTAATATACTACTACAGACTGAACAGTTTCTACTAATATACTACTACAGACTGAACAGTTTCCTACTAATATACTACTACAGACTGAACAGTTTCCTACTAATATACTACTACAGACCGAACAGTTTCCTACTAATATGGTGAAGCAGCTTTTAGCTGTTATGCTGCACAACACTGGAACAAACTACCAGCTGAACTGAAATCAGCCCCAACTGTGAGCATTTTTAAATCCAAGTTAAAAACACTTCTCTTCTCCTGTGCTTATGATTGAGCTTGTTCTAAGCACTTTAAATTGTAAATTTAATTGCACTATGTCCTTTTAAATCATGATTTTATGCTGCTCTTATAGTACTTTATTTCTTTCTATTCTTTTATTCTTGTATTTTTTATTGCTTTTTATTACTATTATTATTATTCTAATTTGTATTTCAATTCTTATTGTTCTATGTAAAGCGCATTGAGTTGCCATTGTGTATGAAATGCACTATATAAATAAAGCTGCCTTGCCTTGCCTTGCCTAATATACTACTACAGACTCAACAGTTTCCTACTAATATACTACTACAGACTGAACAGTTTCTACTAATATACTCTACAGACTGAAAAGTTTCCTACTAATATACTACTACAGACTGAACAGTTTCCTACTAATATACTACAGACTGAACAGTTTCCTACTAATATACTACTACAGACCGAACAGTTTCCTACTAATATACTACTACAGACTGAACAGTTTCCTACTAATATACTACAGACTGAACAGTTTCCTACTAACATACTACTACAGACCGAACAGTTTCCTACTAATATACTACTACAGACTGAACAGTTTCCTACTAATATACTACAGACTGAACAGTTTCCTACTAATATACTACTACAGACTGAACAGTTTCCTACTAATATACTACAAAACTGAACAGTTTCCTACTAATATACTACTACAGACTGAACAGTTTCCTACTAATATACTACTACAGACTGAACAGTTTCCTACTAATATACTACAAACTGAACAGTTTCCTACTAATATACTACTACAGACTGAACAGTTTCCTACTAATATACTACTACAGACTGAACAGTTTCCTACTAATATACTACTACAGACTGAACAGTTTCCTACTAATATACTACTACAGACTGAACAGTTTCCTACTAATATACTACTACAGACTTAACAGTTTCCTACTAATATACTACAGACGGAACAGTTTTCCTACTAATATACTACTACAGACTGAACAGTTTCCTACTAATATACTACAGACCGAACAGTTTCCTACTAATATACTACTACAGACTGAACAGTTTCCTACAAATATACTACTACAGACCGAACAGTTTCCTACTAATATACTACTACAGACTGAACAGTTTCCTACTAATATACTACTACAGACTGAACAGTTTCCTACTAATATACTACTACAGACTGAACAGTTTCCTACTAATATACTACTACAGACTGAACAGTTTCCTACTAATATACTACTACAGACTGAACAGTTTCCTACTAATATACTACTACAGGACTGAACAGTTTCCTACTAATATACTACTACAGACTGAACAGTTTCTACTAATATACTACTACAGACTGAACAGTTTCCTACTAATATACTACTACAGACTGAACAGTTTCTACTAATATACTACTACAGACTGAACAGTTTCCTACTAATATACTACTACAGACTCAACAGTTTCCTACTAATATACTACTACAGACTCAACAGTTTCCTACTAATATACTACAGACCGAACAGTTATCCTACTAATATACTACTACAGACTGAACAGTTTCCCTACAAATATACTACTACAGACCGAACAGTTTCCTACTAATATACTACTACAGACTGAACAGTTTCCTACTAATATACTACTACAGACTGAACAGTTTCCTACTAATATACTACTACAGACTGAACAGTTTCCTACTAATATACTACTACAGACTGAACAGTTTTCCTACTAATATACTACCTACCAGACTGAACAGTTTCCTACTAATATACTACTACAGACTGAACAGTTTCCTACTAATATACTACTACAGACTGACAGTTTCCTACTAATATACTACTACAGACCTGAACAGTTTCCTACTAATATACTACTACAGACTGAACAGTTTCCTACTAATATACTACACGAGCTGAACAGTTTCCCTACCTAATAATACACTACAGACCTGAAACAGTTTTCCTACTAATATACTACAGACAGATACATTTCCTACTAATTACTACTACAGAGCCGAACAGTTTCCTACTAATTATCACTACTACAGGACTGAACAGTTTTCCTACTAATATAACTACAGACTGAACAGTTTCCTACTAATATACTACTACCAGCTCGAACAGTTTCCTTCTAAATATACTACTACAGACTGAACAGTTTCCTACTAATATATACTACAGACTGAACAGTTTCCTACTAATATACTACTACAGACTGCACAGTTTCCTACTAAATATACTACAAACTGAACAGTTTCCCTACTAATATACTACTACAGACCTGAAACAGTTTCCTACTAATATACTATACAGACCTGAACCAGTTTCTACTAATATACTACTACAGATGAACAGTTTCCCTACTAATATACTACTACAGACTGAACAGTTTCCTCCTAATATACTACTACGACTTAACAGTTTCCTACTAACTATACTACAGACGCCGAACAGTTTCCTACTAAGTATACTCACTACAGACTGAAACAGTTTTCTACTAATATCCTACAGAACTGAACCAGTTGTCCTACTAATATACCTACTACAGAGCTGAACAGTCGTTCCTACATAATATACTACTAAGACCGAAACAGTGTCTACTAAGTATACTACTACAGACTGAACAGTTTCCTAACTAATATACTACTACCAGAATGAACAGTTTCTACCTAATATACTACAAACTGAACAGTTTTCCTACCTAATATACTACTACAGACTGAACTTTTCCTACTAATATACTACTACAGACCCTGACAAGTTTCCTACTAATATACTACTAACAGACTGAACAGTTTCCTACTCATATACTACTCAGAACTGCACAGTTTCCTACTAATACTACTACAGACTGAACAGTTTCCTACTAATATACTACTACTGACATGCTAGTCTACACAATAACTACACACGACTGACAGTTTCCTACTAATATACTACTACAGACTCAACGTTTCCTACTAATAATACTACAGACTCAACAGTTTCCTACTAATATACTACAGACCGCAGTTTCCTACTAATATACTACTACAGACTGAACAGTTTCCCTACAAATATACTACTACAGACCGAACAGTTTCCTACTAATAAATACAACTAACCGACTGAACAGTTTCCTACTTAATATACTACTACAGACTTGAACAGTTTTCCTACTAAAACTACTACAGACTGAACAGTTTCCTACTAATACTACTACAGACTGAACAGTTTTCCTACTAATATACTACTACAGACTGAACAGTTTCCTACTAATATACTACTACAGAACTGAACAGTTTCCTACTAATATACTACTACAGACTGACAGTTTCTACTAATATACTACTACAGACTGAACAGTTTCCTACTAATATACTACTACAGACTCAACAGTTTCCTACTAATATACTACTACAGACTCAACAGTTTCCTACTAATATACTACTACAGACTCAACAGTTTCCTACTAATATACTACTACAGACTCAACAGTTTCCTACTAATATACTACTACAGACTGAACAGTTTCCTACTAATATACTACTACAGACTGAACAGTTTCCTTCTAATATACTACTACAGACCGAACAGTTTCCTACTAATATACTACTACAGACTGAACAGTTTCCATGTTTCCATCCTGCTCTCTCTCTCTCTCCCCCCTTTCTCTCCCTCTCTTTCTCTTATCACCCAAGACCTGCACGGTGGGCTCATACCCATACTGGTGTCCTGACCATGGTAACCAGCTCCTATCGCCATGGTAACCAGGCCGCAGCTTCTATCCCCATGGTAACCAACTTCCTCTATGGCAACCAGCTTCTATCCCCATGGCAACCATGGCCCACTTCTATCCCCATGGCAACCAGCTTCTATCCCAATATGGCAACTAGCTTCTGTCCCCATGGCAACCATCTAATTTTCCATGGTAACCAGCTTCTGTCCCCGTGGTAACCATGGCCCGCTTCTATCCCAATGGCAATCAGCTTCTGTCCCCATGGTAACCGGGCACGCTTCTATTCCCATGGTAACCAGGCTCGTGACTGAGTGAACCATGTTGATGACACACACACACACACACACACACACACACTACACAACTAATATTAGCCTCCTTCCATCCATGAATATAGTATGGAATTATAGAAGTACAAATATAACACCCATGAAGATAATTATTATATTAAAAGCATTACTGCCATACTATATATACAAATACACATTCTTACATACTTACACATACATACTTACATTCACACGTGTATATGTATGTGTGTGCGTGTCTGTGTGTGTGTGTGTGTGTGTGTGTGTGTGTGTGTGTGTGTGTGTGTAACTGATGGAAACTCCCTCCCTGGTGACTGAGCTGTCCTGTGGGCTGTAAGCTACCCGGCCCTCCTGCCAGATCTCCACCAGCTGAGCCGGGCCTCAGGTTCCACTCTGGGGGCCTCCATCTGCCCTCACAGCCAATAACACCGCTACGGCCCCCTGGAAGGGACAATGGAAAAACACATTTTGAGAATTTCTCACACAATGCATGTGCATGAAATTGAATCGGCTATGTGGTGTAATATATATGCAGTGTAATATATATGTATGCTTACGATCGAGAATGATGGATGAGGTATGTGTTATGGGCAGCGAAGGTTATATAGGTGAAGTGTCAAAATGTGTTGAGAAAGCGTGTGCGCCAGTGGGGTGGGAACCATTTTGAGTGTTGTCTAAGCAGCAGATGCTATTCCAGTACGCCTACAATACTAGATGTAAGTCAGGTGGTGTGTGTGTGGGGGGGGGGTTATGGAGTGGGTATTTTCAACATGACATCACATTTATCTCCTTCAAAAGTTTCAGAAAAGTCCTTTCTTGAACCTGTATTCAATTAAATGTTTAACAGCTGATCATTCCACTACAATTATTCCATTTTAATGTGTTAAATATGATCATTTATTTTAATATGTCATAAAAAAACCCAACAACATTTGGATGAGAAAGAAAGTAAACAGTAAAGACGAGGTTTCCCTCTGCTGGTCAGTAGCGGTCATTGCATTCCGCCTCGGAGCCGCGTTCATAGCAGAATACGACAACCGAAGACCGGTTGTCGTATTCGGAGTGATGCGTTTTTCATGGGGCGATCTATTAAAACTATTTCGTGATTATTATTGACATTATTATCCATACCTGACCTGGACCGGTTGTGTACCATGGCTCTGTTATTTTTATTGTATTTTTTTAATTTATTTTTTACTTGCAAATGCATTTGTAGTCAGCACGTCAGAAGGATAACATGAACATTTAGCCTACTTTGTAGTACTTATTATTAGTCTTCAAATGCCTATGGGTTACTGCATAGTTTTTATACTCATTCAATAAAAAGGAAAAAACAAACAGTTTGGTATTTTTCTTTTTTGCAGCCTGGGATATGATGTTCCCATATTTCCGAGTTGCTTTGAACGCATCCTTTGGAGGCAAACCACGAATGCGCCTGCGCAGGAGCTTGTCCCCGGAAACACTTGAATACACGTGTAGCATGACAGCTAGTCCTTGAAAACAACTTTGTGTGTCAGCTTCCCGACGTCATCAGCGGCGATGGCAGCCAAGAAACTCATGTATGTAACCCTATATAATGCGTTACGCTTTGCAGAAGTACGTTAAAATATAACGTTTATCCAGATAAGTCCGTTCACCTGCGATGTAAACACAATAGCTTCAAGTCATTGTCTCGGAGGGGTGAAGTCTCCTGGATGAATGAGACCTCAGGACTGGGGTCACGTTGGTCGTTAGGGGTGTGTGTGTGTGTGTGTGTGTGTGTGTGTGTGTGTGTGTGTGTGTGTGTGTGTGTTCGTGTGTGTGTGTGTGTGTGTGTGTGTGTGTGTGTGTGTTGGTGCTAGCTCCTCATCTCTACTAGTGTGTGTGTGTGTGTGTGTGTGTGTGTGTCTCTCTCTCTGTGTTGTGTGTGTGTGTGTGTGTGTCTCTCTCTGTGTTGTGTTGTGTGTGTGTGTGTGTGTCTCTCTCTCTCTGTGTTGTGTGTGTGTGTGTTGTGTGTGTGTGTGTGTGTGTGTGTGTGTGTGTGTGTGTCTCTCTCTCTCTCTCTGTGTTGTGTGTGTGTGTGTGTGTGTGTGTCTCTCTCTCTCTCTGTGTTGTGTGTGTGTGTGTGTGTGTGTGTGTGTGTCTCTCTCTCTCTCTGTGTGTTGTGTGTGTGTGTGTGTGTGTGTGTCTCTCTCTCTCTCTCTCTGTTGTGTGTGTGTGTGTGTCTTTGTCTGTGTTGTGATACTGTGAACCCTAATTAAACCATAAAGGCCAGATGAGTGGTTTCTGACGTGCTCTTCACTGCCCCCCCCCCCTCCCCCCCCCCCCCCTCCCCCCGGTCAGATATCCTTTCTACCAGATGGGTAACCCCCAGATCCGGCTCTTCAGACCCAACTGGGCCCTGACCCTGGTCCGGCCCGGCAGGGAGCAGCCCCAAGACACCGTCCAGTTCCGGGTCCCCATGGAGTGAGTCCTCAATTCAGTTCAGTTCAGGACTTTAAGGACCACACACAGCCAAGTCTGCTTATTAATACTGAATTATTCATATTCATATTAATACATCAGCTCAGTGTCATAACAGTAGAAGATATGATGCACATAGGTTGATATAGCTCAATACATAGATATGACACTACAGATGTAACTAGTGTGTGTGCGCGTGTGTGTGTGTGTGCGCGTGCGCGCGCATGTGTGTGTGTGTATGCCGTCAGGATCGTTTCATATTACGTGCGAACAAATCAACTGAACGTGTCACACCCGCGTGCTTTGACGCCTGCGCAGCAGACAGCGCCTGACGTGTAATGTAGTTTCCTCATTGACTTATAATAGTCCCCTGTTCACGCGCACGTTCACGCGTGATGATTGCTGCACGCCGGTAGTCACACTACGCGTCGTGACTACGTGTAACATTCATGCGTTTTTTGGCGAACGCACGCATTAACGCTCGCATGAAGATAATTGAACATTTTTGTCAGGCGCTCACACGCACGCGGAAACGACGTGCGCACACTCTGTCACGCGTAACAAGAAGCTGCGTACGTATGAAGCAGCGCGCGCACGTCTGCCTGTCACTGTTTGACAAATGTTGTTACGCGTTCACACAGACGTGCGGTCGCAGATTCCGATGCTGCGCGACCGGAAGTTGATCTGCACGGCGCGCACACTACGCGTCACATGAACGTGTAGTGTAGTTGTTCTGTGTTCCATTTCCATCCAGTAGATGGCGCAATCCATCCAATGCGAGATGGTGGACGACGTGACATGGCAGTTTTGCAAGGATGGTGCAACCCTGTCTCATCAAAATTACGTTCCCAGGGAACTATTCGGCATTCTCAATTACGTTTGTCTGAAAACGTATTTTGTGATTTCTAAATGTCGTTTTTACATTTGCATTTACATTTTCAGCAATGAGTAACATTATTAAAAACTGCTGTCCTCCAGTCTGATCTGAGGTCTCTTCTTTAATTATGTCCTGAGGTAGTTCTGACGTTCTCCTCCCACAGCATTAACCCTCTCTTGGCGGGTTTAACTAAACCAAGGGACAGCTCAGTGCCATGCCATGGGGGGGGGGGGGTTATTGATTATTATAACAATAACATTGCCATAATAATTATAGAATCATCACACTCATCCTTACTCTTCAATCAGTATTTTTATTGGTACTCATGTCATAAGTCTGCCCAACAACAAAGTACTGTTACCATTGCTATGATTGCTGTCAATTTTATTACAAATGACTACAGCTGCTCCGGTTAGCATCCGCCACAAACACCGCCTTCCCAGCTGACTATTGTCCGTACTTGTGTTCTTGTGGACTTGTGAAACGTCATCAGTCGCAGCCCAAGTACTGTTCCAATAAGTCCGCATCTAGCCAAGTACAGTCCAAATGCCCGGATGTGTTCTCGCTCCGCCCATTTTATCCAGGATGCATCGGGTGGTGACTTGTGTGGACTTGGGCAGCCAAGTATCCCAGAATGCATTTCGCCCACCGACCAGCTGCTCCTTTCATTCATTAATTCACCGACGTCCACATCAACATAAACATCATTTTTCCCGCCACTAGCTTTTTATATGTAGGGCAGGCAGATATGTAGGCTACAGAACAATATAAATATTTATACATATTAATATTTTTAAAATGAAAAGAGGCAGGGTTGTATTTTATATCATATTTCGTTTTATTGTAAATATACATTACAGTGAACATAACCGGAGTAGATGTACAGTCAAGACGAGCTGAGATGGTGACGTCATCAAGTCCGCTGCTGTTCCAACTGCAGAATGACCGAACTGCGTCCTCCCGTCCTCGGGAGTTTGTACTCCCGAGTCGAACTTACCAAGTCCGAACTTGGCGTACTTGGTATTGAGAAACGGCCATAACTCCAGACTCTACTTTTAAACTTATCTTTCCCAGTCACCTTCCTCCTTCTCCTTCTTCTTCTTCTTCTTCTTCTTTTGAATTTCCGGTCCGGCAGGCAAAGTATGGCTCAGTGCTGCCTCCCCTGGTTGACTAAAATGAAAAGGTCAACTACACTACACGTTCATGTGACGCGTAGTGTGCGCGCCGTGCAGATCAACTTCCGGTCGCGCAGCATCAGAATCTGCGACCGCACGTCTGTGTGAACGCGTAACAACATTTGTCAAACAGTGACAGGCAGACGTGCGCGCGCTGCTTCATACGTACGCAGCTTCTTGTTACGCGTGAAATACAATCTGCGCGTAACAACGCACGCACACACGCACGCATAACAAAGTAACCATGCGTGCACACACACGTTGCTGCGCATCTGTCCAAGTGTTTTGACTTCGATTTCACCCCATAGTGTGTGTGTGTGTGTGTGTGTGTATATATATATATACACACACACAAAAAAGTGCCATTAAAGTATAGCGCCTGGAAGAAGGTGTGATCTGTTATATCATGTTTTTGAAGCGTGGATAAGACTTCCCTCTGGCCTTTTTAAGGGAAATAATATGTGCAACTATTAAATGTGTATATTATGCCATATATATATATATATATATATAAATGGCAAAGTACACCCTTTCGAAAAACATATATAGCCGACTGTCATCGAAAGTGACCAACATTCATAGTTGGGTTACTATACTATTTATAAGACTGCTGGAAATATTTCCATATTATGTGAGATTTCCAGAAGCCTACCAAGCGATTAACCCTTTAAAACCCTGAGCCACTACTGGACTGAGCATCTGTGCCACCAGGGGGAACCACAACCTCACATAAACCCAAAACCTTGCTCCCATTATTCTCCAGAACTATCCATCAGTGGCAGGTTGGGGGCGGGTGACGTTGATAAAGTTGACTGTTTGGATGCAGCGGAGGTGCTAACCCTGTTTTGAAGACAGACGATGACAGACGCCTCTGGTTCAAAGACTCGACTGAATACAAAACAAACGAACAAACGAAATGCCCAGTACTGTGTACAATATGTGCTAATATGTTATGTGTTATTAATAATAATTAGATTATTATTATTATACACAAGGAATGGCTTTGTCTGATATTTTGAGGTGTGTGTGTAAGAATATATGTGTGTGTGTGTGTGTGTGTGTGTGTGTGTGTGTGTGTATTTCAGCTGTCCACAAGGTGTGTTTGTGTGTGTGTGTGTGTGTGTGTGTGTGTGTGTGTACACGCACATACACGACAATATATGTGCTTGTAGTTGAGCTGTCATGGTGTATAAATGCAGGGTGTGTGTGTGAGTAAGTGAGTGTGAGTCCACACTACAGTACAGTGATGGGTGTGTGAGGAAGGGAGTGTTGTCTTTGATGCTGCTGGCAGTGAGAGGTGTGTGTGTGTGTGTGTGTGTCTGTGTGTGTCTGTGTGTGTGCGTGTCCGTGTGTGATTGAACGCGGTGTCTGTTCTTTCCGGTCGCGTCCTCTCCACCACATCAACAGCGTGAAGCAGGGTTTGCGTAATGGATCAACTTTATATCCCTAATATGAATGGCATGACGCAATGTCTACTGCATTAAAAAAACAACAACACACATTTCAAAAGGCAGTAGCGTTCGGTCTTTTTTTTCCAAAGAAATTGCACTCGGTAAGCGCTGACTGTTCATTGATAAAATATATGGAGCGGCGCAGCCTGCTTGTCAACAAGGTTGCGCTACGGGTATATGCTAACCTCCCTGTCATCCGAGACGAAAAGCTGACAGACGGAGGTGTGGTCTCCCTGTCCCAGCCCCAAATTGAAACGGCGGGACCCTTGGGTGGCAGGTTCCTAGCTGACCTATATCCCGGCGTTAGGTGAGAGAGGTTGTAGCTGTGGGGTGAGGTGAGGGAGGGTGAGGTCAGGGTAGGGAGGCGCAGCAGCACAGCTGTTAATGAGGAGCGGTAATGACAGCGTTCACGTGGGAATCGCACAGAGTTCCCTTTGTCTCTTGACCACCTGGGGACCGACCATCAGAGGGACCGACGCCGTCTCGCTCTCTCTTCCTCTTCTGTCTGTCAGTCAGTACACACACACATATTATAATAATATAAATAAAAGTATTACAAAGTCATATCGAAGCAACTTGAATTTGTTGTGTTTTCATCTCATCTTCATGGATAAAAGGTCCATGAAGGTGAGGGATGAAAAAGACGTTTTTCAAAATAGACGCTATCGGAAACGCGAGCGTCTAATTGCACGCCACTGTGAGGGTAAATCTAACCGACAATAACTCAATAGGAGTCATTGTCAGCGATGAAAACATGACACCGATTCGACCCTAACACAAACACTGGCGTCATCGATCGTGCCCGTGCTCCTGGGCGATATCCAGTCGGTGTACAACACCAGCCGGTTCCCCTCCGCTGTTGAAAAACGCCCGGGCCGCGCGGGTTTCTTATTTCCCCCCCGCTGCCAGCAGGGAGCTGTTTCCCTGTCATTTAGTTCCCAGTATCCTTTGTGCTTCGTTAGCATTTTCTTCTTCTTTGCTGGCATCGAATTTCCACGTTTACAACTTGCAGATGCACTCGTTGTGCCTCACCTGGTCGAGCCGGCGACGACACGCATGCACATGCATGCACGCACATGCACGCGCATGCACGCACGCACGCACAATGTTGTTGTTGTTGTGGAGTCTGCCCAGCGGTAGTCAAATTTTCATGTTATTTGTGCAGCGAAGCCGATCCCACCGTACTAAACAGTGTTTACAGTGTGAACATCACCGGGTCTGCCCCTCTCTGCTCCGTCTAAAATACTGTTATTGGACCCGCCGGACCCAACAGGGTTATGATCGGCGGCGCGGCGAGGCCCTGCATCCCCGATCCGTAAAGCCAAAGTGGCCAACATGGCAGCCCAGGCGTCTCCCGGGCGAGCCAACGGCGGGTTCGGGTCCAGCGGCGCCGCGCTCGCAGGACGAGAGGGAAACGCCTGCGGTGGTCTCAGGTGGCTCTAAGGTCACTGAACTGGGAGTGTGTGTGTGTGTGTGTGTGTGTGTGTGTGTGTGTGTGTGTGTGTGTGTGTGTGTGTGTGTGTGTGTGTGTGTGTGTGTGTGTGTGTGTGTGTGTGTGTGTGTGTGCGTGCGCGTGTGTGTGCATGCATGCGCGTGTGTGCCAGCGCGTGCGCGTGTGTTTTGACAATACGCATAATCCTTCACACGCTGCTACAGCGGGGCTGGGCAGCCTATCTCACCCGTCTCCCCTGTCTCTCTCCTCTCAGGTTCCCTCATATCTTTCCCCCTCCCTCCCTCCCCCCCCCCCCCCACACACACACACTCCACCTCCCCCTCCAAACAAAGTAGGCTATTATGGTCCTGATGGCCGGAGTTGAGCTGGTTGTGCACGTGGCGGTGTGTGCGTGTGTGTGTGTGTGTGTGCGTGTAAGCGCGTGTGTGTGTGTGTGTATCTTTCACCCTCGACCTGACAATGCCGCGCGGCCTCCTCTTTGTTTTCCTTTCATGTGCGTCAGGAGCCGCTCTCTCGTTTCATTCTCACCGTTAAGGCGCGCCGATACAATGACACACAGGAGGACGGGGAGTGGCTGCCGTTTGCTCTGTGTGTGTGTGTGTGTGTGTGTGTGTGTGTGTGTGTGTGTGTGTGTGTGTGTGTGTGTGTGTGTGTGTGTG
>JAOPHQ010005846.1:0-17500 GCA_030340625.1 Merluccius polli | reverse complement strand
GCCAGGCTCATTTCCTGTGTAGGGTTTCATTGGGCGCAATCAATACATCCAGACAGCTAATTGGATGAATCACCACCAGTCACATTCTCCTCCGCTTCCTGCTTTTCAGAATAAAAGCGCGGAAATGGGTTGATATGGGAAGGTATCTCTTGCTATCAAGCCCTAACAGGATGCATTGTGAAAATGTTTTTTTGTTCTCCCTTGGCAATTGCCATTCTTGTGTCAATCTCAATGAAGTGCATGTGAAGTGATGTGCTGGCTACACACACACACACACACACACACACACACACACACACACACTCCTATCTCTCCGCTGATGCCCTCATCTCTAACCCTCTCTCCCTCCCTCCCTCCCTCCCTCCCCTGGACAGAATGACCAAGTGTGATGTGAAGAACTACCTGGAGAAGATCTACAACGTTCCAGTTGCGGCGGTCCGCACTAGGATACAGTTTGGTGAGTGTCTGCTCTGCACACATACAGGATGTACAAACATATCGTAGGTCACATGGTCACATGGTAACATCATAGTGTTATCTATGGGTAGCTAATTCAGCTTTTCCATTAGTGCCCACCTGTGTCTGCTGGTTCTCCATACAAACTCATATCTTGAGTAGGGCTGCACAATGACTTGCATATTAATCAAAATCGCGATTTTGGCATCATCAATTAACTAATCGTGAAAGGTCACAATTAATTTATTTAAAAGAAATGCATACAAATATTAATAAATCAGATTTTGTACGCCTGGTACATTGAAATTGAATTACAAATCATTACAACTCAGCAATTGCTTTATTATTATTAATGTTATTATTATTGGTGTTTTTTTAATACAGTAAGCGCAACAGAATATTAATTGAATCGATGATCTCTAAATCACAATTAATAATCCCAATCACAATATGGGGCAAAATAATCCCAATCATCATTTTTGTCATAATTGTACAGCCCTGTTCAGGGTCGACACGAGCTCACCTGAGATACTCACCAAATACATAAAAAAGAGACTACTTCCCACTGCAATCAAACGGCACTAGGGTCAGACCGGAACCAGTGCGAGACCAGACCGCCCCTCACAAGCCGTCTCGGGGTCGCTTGTTTGCGTCCGAGCGCGTTCACAAGCATCCAAAACACAAAAAAAAAAAGGATATGGCAAGGAGAGCAGTCGGTGCTATGGGAAGATGTATTGCAAAACAAACATATTATGCACATTATACAATTAAAAGAATAACATAAGAAACAGATTCACCATGACGTACGACGTGCGGTCGAGAAGGATTCTGAAGGATTCCAAAAATTAGTTTTATTGTTGTGTTTGACAGGGTTTCCCCATGCGCTGCTGATGATCTACTGGGCTGTAGCCACAGCCAGCCTGGACGCACCCAAACACACCAGATAATGTCGCATTTCTCACACCACATAGGTCTGAATACACATGAGGAATGCACTTGGCGTACTCGTAAAAAACAAAAAAAGAAAGAGAAATAGACTTATTGGACGCCTCTGTCCGCATCGGAGGCCCGCCGGCGGTTATCAGCATTTGGCTGAATTAGCCTCCTGGTTAGTTCATCTTCCCATTGACATTTAGCATTGGGAATGTTTTCCAGGAGCTATCTGCGGTAGCGGTTAGCATAACCCCACCCCCCCCCCCCCCCTTCCCCATTTTAATTTCACCCCAGAAACACACAAACACACACACACACACACACACACACACACACACACACACACACACACACACACACACGCACACACAGCTGGATGGCAACGCTATCTCTGGCGGACCCAGGAGTTCAGTTTCCTTAGTTTATTTGGACAACCTACAACATGGATGTTAGACTACAACATATAATAAAACATGTTATTGTTATAATATCTACAGCAGCCACATTCCAAAAACAGTACACACACACACACACACACACACACGCACACACACAGCAGGGTGTTACTGACTAAATGATCCCGTTAATCCTGTTAGGGTTTGGATTGGCTGCCGGATTCCCTTTGTATTTTTTTTTTTTTTTGTATTTGGGAGATCTTTTAAAGGGCATTGAGTTTGTTTAAGTTTGTGTGTGTGTGTGTGTGTGTGAGAGAGAGAGAGAGAGAGAGAGGGAGAGGGAGAGAGAGTAAAGGGAGAGAGAGTAAAGGGAGGGAGAGAGAGTAAAGGGAGGGAGAGTGAGAGCGAGAGAGAATAAAGGAACAGAGCGAGAGAGCGTGCGAAGTCCAGTGTGGACGACCCATTAACGCTGTGTTTATTGGGGTTTGTGTTGTTAAAAGACTGAGGAAAAAGGAAAGCCCCTCAGGAGAACGGGGGAGACAGAGAGAGCGGGAGGGAGAGGGAAATACACACACCACACATGTATAGGGAGAAGGGGGGGAGAGAGAGAGAGAGGGGGAGAGAGAGAGAGAGAGAGAGAGAAGCAGGGGCCTCTGGGGCCCCGATGGCGGTGACTTGGTGCGTCAGCGGGGGTGTGTCTACCTGCGTCAGGGGTTCCACTCGGCTGGC
Source organism: Merluccius polli (assembly GCA_030340625.1). Lineage (NCBI taxonomy): Eukaryota > Metazoa > Chordata > Actinopteri > Gadiformes > Merlucciidae > Merluccius > Merluccius polli. The sequence continues at coordinate 14,987 of JAOPHQ010005846.1, read as the reverse complement.
AGGGACTGGGATGGAGAGAGGGAGAGGGGGGGAGAGAGAGGGAGAGAGGGAGAGAGAGAGAGGGGGGAGAGAGAGAGAGGGGGAGAGAGAGAGAGAGAGAGAGAGAGAGAGAGAGAGAGAGAGAGAGAGAGAGATGAGGGGTGGGTGGGTGGGTGGGTGGGGGGGGCGATGGTCGTCGGCGGCGACCCTCGCCTTCATGGTAGCATGTGTGGCGGGTGTATTTTGGAAGGTGTTGCCATGGTTACCCCTGCAGCCCCGGGATTTGTAATGCGATATAGCTGGCTGCAAAAACCGCAATCCCGAAGTGGTAGAAATTGTGCTTGCGTCTGCGAGTGTTGTATGAAAGTCCTTTGTGTGCGTAAAGAGTGGGGTAGGGTGGGGGGGGCGGTGTGGGTGGGGGGGGCTGCAAGATCTGGAAAGAGCCACATGGACCGAAGTCCTGCTCCTTTCCACCTAGCTAACTGATGCGTGGGTGGGTGGGTGTGTGTGTGTGTGTGTGCGCTTTTGTCTTTGATTCGCCTCAGTTGTGAGTGTACGGTGAGTCACTCGCATGTACAACTGTTGACTTGGTTCTTCCACAGTGGCGGACCAGAATGGATGCCCTGACCTCACTCAGTAACCAGGGGTAGGAAGCACAGAGTCACTCACGATGCGATACGTTACGCACGCCGTACGCCGTGCGCCGAACGCCGGCGGCGGTGGTGGTGGCGCTGATACAGCGATAGGAAAAATACCCCCCAGAAAGGCAGAAAGCAGGAACTACGTATTTACTCACTTGTCCATGACGATGTTAACCTCCATTCACTTTACCCTCATTCATTCATATGATGAGCGCCACCATGAAGTACAGTAGTGACTCTGGGAAGTCAAAATGGAAGAGCGCCAGCATGTTTTTAATATAAATATCGACATTTGACGCCGGTGTATCGATAACATATCGCAAGAGGAAGTATCACGATATATTACAGTATCGATATTTTGTTACCTTTCCTGTCTACACACACAGCCGTTCAACCGGGGTCAGGGTTAAGCTCGGGGTCGATAGTGGTCACACGTCACAAGCGGACACACAACCCTGCGTAGGGCTTTCCCTGAGCTGTGGGCGCGCACACACACACACACACACACACACACACACACACACACACACACACACACACGGTGATAATGACTCATTGCAGGGAAATGTTTTCCTCGTTTTTCATGTCATAAACTGTTCCCTGGTTGCCTGTTTTTTTCTTTTAAAGGTCTGCGATCAAAGATGAACTTATCCTTCGTGTGTGTGTGTGTGTGTGTGTGTGTGTGCTGCGATCGTACCAAACTATCCCAGCGACGTAAACGTGTTACTTAAAAATGCTCATGAAAAAGAAGTTTGAAACTTTTAAGTTCAAGATTTTAAGAACAAGAACATAACCGATAGTCTATAAAGCATCAATACATCCTGTAGATAGATAGATAGATAGATAGATAGATAGATAGATAGATAGATAGATAGATAGATAGATAGATAATAGATAGATAGATATAGATATTATCCTGGGGTGAAGTTTCCTCGATCATAAACTCTGCAATGTGTGGTTTACATTTTATTTTTTTTTCCTGGAAAGGTTGAAGCCAAAAAGGGCGAAAGTTCATTTGTATCTGTCTTCAAATAACGTTGCATTTTCAGTTTGAAAACTTGAGCAATGTGACTTTGATTTAACTCTATAAACAGGCATACCCTTTTCCCTACACACACACACACACACACACACACACACCGCAACCACTTCACTACAATCTAAGAGATGGTGAAACTGGGGGAGAGGGGGAGAGGGAGAGAGAGAGAATTGAGTATTTCAACATGTCCTGTAACGTTTAAAGTTGGACACAGTTGGAAATTGGCGCAGTGAATATGGTGAGAGATTCTGGACACACACACACACACACACACACACACACACACACACACACACACTAAGGTGATGTAATCGCGGGTCATCAGTCTTCAGATGGGTCATGAAGGTTGTGGGGTTAACCTGTGCTTCCCTGGTAAATAACAGCAGCTCTGCTTTACTTCGGAAACACATGATGATATTTACCACACACACACTCACACGTATTCACACACTGACGTTGTATAGATTTGTTCACATTAATATACACCAATGCACTCCTTAATAATCCTAATAATCACCTTTAAAACAGAAAACCGCCGCGTCTCCCCTTGATTTCCTCCAACGGGTGTCTGCAGATCCAAACAAACTTAAATTAAATGTATTGTAATCGCAGTCAGCGGGAACACAATGGGCATATAAACACGTCTGGACCGATCTTTTACAGCCGCTGGCAACCGACAGATTTGAAAATAATTATCTGTCAGACGGCGAGGAAACATATTTTAAAGAGGATACTTTTTTGCGCGGAGGGAAAACAAAGTCGAGCGTTTTTTTCGGGCGGAGGGTCGTAATGGTTTGCGGCGGCGGCGGCGAGCTAGCCGGTGTGTCGGTGGGCAGAAGCGAGGATTTTTAGGACGTCACAGCAGAAGTGAGTTGGATGTGAGTCGTTGTATCCGTTGTAACTTTAACGGCCCACATCTGAAACGTATTTGTACTTTGGCATTTTTACATTTCTGATTTGGGTGTAGTTAAGGCAATGATGAAGACGGCGCGAATAATAATGTACGTGGCGAGGACGAGGTTGCTTACCGCCGCCGCCGCCGCCGCCGCCGCCGCCGTTCATTATTTCCCAACAGCGGGGGAACCCCCTGGTGCGGCGCAGTCCGCGGATACCGCAGTTAACGACAATGATTAGATATTACTTTCTTTCATCTTATAACGTAATTGTTTTTCATCGACTTAATCAGCTGAAATTCCAGTACTCTTCGGCGGGGCTTTGAGCATGTTGTCATGGAAACACCTGGTCCATAGTTGTTAGTGTTTTGCAGACCTGCTGCTGGTCTGCACCCCAGGAAATCGAGAAATGAACCGAGAGGCTCCAGAGTAACGCGATTTTTGCGAATCGGTCCGGCGATGCCCGGGATCAATGTTTGGTTAAATAAATCGATCCATCAAGTCCTGGCGTCTGTCAAGGCGTTCGTTGCTGCATGTCGGCATTGTTTACATGATTCTTACATGTTTCTTTGTCCCTCGCAGGTTCCAACAAGAAGAGGAACCACCTGAGCCAGAAGGTTAAACAACCAGATTATAAAGTGGCCTATGTGCAACTGGTAGGCGCGCACACACACACACGTACACACACACACACACATGCATGCACACACGTACACACATGCACACGCACATACACATACACATACACATGCACACATGCATGCACACGGATGCACGCACACACACACACGCGCATGCACACATGCACACGCGCACACACGTACACCCACACATGCATGCACACACGTACACACGCACACGCACACGCACACACACACACACACACACGCACACGCACACGCGTACACCCGCACGCACACTCGCACGCACATGCACCCACACATGCATGCACACACGTACACACGCACACGCACACGCACACACACACACACACACACACACACACACACACACACACACACACTCTCTTTTGTGACTCACAGATGGAATGCACACCTCCAGCTTTGGGAATTGCTTTTCTCTTTTGTTTATTTTAAGATGTGTTTTATAGTGGAGTACAATTCAAACTCTATGGGATATTTGCTCTTGGTCTTTTAAAATAACAGAAATATAATGAATGCGTTTGTATAAACAACCTGCTTGTGAAACGGTTGGTAAGTAAGACTTCTGATGCTCTGATAAAACCTGCTACTTGGTGGCATGGTAGCCGGCGAGAAGGATTGCGATGATTTGAGGAAAAAAAACAAAATTAAGCGTTTTTAGCTTCACCAAATGCATACTTAACGCACCACTACCGTTGTTTTTCCTGTGTGTAATGGCGGTTTTTGCACATAGCCTAGCCTAGGAGATTATATCATTTCCATACAACAACAACATATTTTATTACTCACAAAGGCCCCTGGGCTTTCGCAGAGAGTAGTAGATTGGAAACGATGAGAATCCGGCATCAACGCCTCGATGTGCACAATAACCGCTCGCTGTGAGAGTGACGGACGCGCGAGCAATTTAGCAAACAAGAGTTGAGGAAATCTCTCTGTGAAAAGCCGAGCGTCTGGGTTTCTGCGTAGGAAAAGAAAGCCCTGATTTAAAACCCTACAGAAATCCCTAATGGCACAATTCACACCCAAGATAAATGTTGCACACTACAGGCATAACATAACCCGTTTCCTGTTCCTCAACAATTACGTCTCTCACTACAAGTCTGTGGTCTAAACTGTGACGGTAAGCTTTTAAAAACCCAACTCTCTCACACTCTGTCTTTTCTTTCACACACACATACACACACACACACACACACACACACACACACACACACACACACACACACAAAAAACAAGTGCGCAAAACATGCACGCACACGCACACACACACACACACTCCCTCTTGAGAGAGCTGCAGCAGTCTGGGTGCTGCGTGACCTCGAGGTCAAAGGTCAGCGTTGGTTACATGCCAGACTTATTACAGGAAATATCAGGGTATGGTTATTATCTGGGCCAGCTTGGCCCCGTTTGTTTGCGTGTGTACACGCCGTTGTGTGTGTGTGTGTGTGTGTGTGTGTGTGTGTGCGCGCGGTTGTTTTTTTAAGGGTGCTTTTCGTCGTTGGCGGTGGCGTTTCCACCAGACACATCAGTGCCTCCCAGTTGTTTCCTTCACACCTCGCGTCGGGTTGAGCGTGGGGTCGGCGAGCTCCTTTTACCTGTGGGAACCAGCCACGGGGTTGTCGTCTTTACATGCCAAACAAAAGCACACAAGAGCCCAAATATTTAAAAAGGTATGTCTTTTAAATGAACGCTTTGAAGAAGATTAAGAGGCAAGTCTCTCTCTCTCGCTCGTTCTTTTTTTTTTCTTCTTTTTTTCTTTTTGGCAACTGCCGTCTTGATCCCCGGCCAGATGACTGTGCAACGGTGTGACACTTGTTTATGTCGTGCTGACAAAAGACGCCTGCTCGTTCCTGCTGACTTCGCCGCCTGAGACGTGCCAACTGTTGAACTCACACACGGGGAATGCGCTTTAATGTGGTCGAAACGAGCGTCGCATGATCCGTCAGGACGGATCCGGCGTATCAGTTGTTCGCTACTGCGTAAGATCACTCATGGATCAGGAACCGCTTCTAGCCATCGACTGAAACACATCTACATGATAAAAGTGCAGGTGGCAGAATCTCCCTTGACACAAATATGTGTGTGAATCGTCGTTTTCGGCCCCCTGGCTATCGACTGCCTCGGCTCCGGCTGTCAGAAAAACCTCCTAGCCCACCGGGGAACCCGCCGCCGCCGTCGCCGCCAAGTGGTTGAAGCGCCGCCTTGCAAAAGGGGGGGGGATACCTTATTTAAACCTCCGTTGAAGTGAGGCTGTCTTCTCCTTCTGTTTGTCGCTGACGAGGTGGGCCGTGACGTTTGAGCAGCGTGATAGCGCTCTCGGCGCTCTCGGCAGAGCCGCTCGCGATGATGCATCCGCCTCCCCGAAGACGAGACACACACACACACACACACACACACACACACACACACACAGTGTGTCAGTAGCCTCGTCAAACGCGCGCCGGCGTCAGAGCGGCATCCCGGAGACGACAGCGTTAGTGTCATTTTAGTACACTAGTCACGACGTCTGGCCTGCCGGGCCGCTGAGCTCAAGTGATGCTCGTCTGAGCGCCGCTCTCCGGGGTCGGCTCGCTTACATCCAGGCCCCAAGCGGCGCCAACATGGAGGCCAGCAGCTTCCCTTCCCTCTTTCTCTTCTTTTCTTCTTTCTTTCTCTCTCTCCCTTTCTCTGATTCTACCTCACTTTAACTTACTCTACTCTTTACTGCTACCCCCCCCCCCCCCCCCCCCCCCCCCTTGTTTGTGTGTACGTGCACTGCACACACACACACACACACACACACACAGGCGCACGCGCATACACACAAATGCTTACACACACGCACACTCAGAGGGAAAAAAAAAAAAAAAAAACCCTCTTTTACTTCTGCAGTGGTGGGTAGAAAACAAGATTGTTCCTAATTGACTCCATATGCGGGTGAGTGTTCGGTTCTGCAAGCCCCCCCCCCCCCCCCCCCCCCCTGCCCCTCTTCCCTCCATCAGCTAATATTGCAGCAGTAATATGTTGCCCCCCCCCACCCTCACCACCCCCCCCCCCCCCCCCCCCCCCCACACACACACACACACAGACCACCACATCTCCGTTCATACTCCTGGTTTTTGTGGTCCTGGGGTAGGCTTCTCCTTAGCAGGCTTCCATGACAGCCATTTTCCTATTGGCTTAGGGGGGGGGGGGGACCCCAGTGTGGAGGAGAAGAGATAGTAGCTTTGTGTGTGTGTGTGTGTGTGTGTGTGTTTGTGTGTGTGTGTGGGAAAGAGTGAGAGTGTGTGTGTGTGTGTGTGTGTGTGTGTGAGGGGGGCTTCGAGGGGTGAACACAGGGGAGGTGAGTAAGGGCATGGTGGAGTTATGCCAGAGCAGGGAGGCCCACAGACGAATTGGGGGGGCGGCCGGGGGGGTGCGGGGGGGGCGGTGGGTTTTGGGGAGGGCGGAGGGAGCGGGGTGAACAGGGGTACAGGATGGGGGGAGAGGGGGGAGTGGCGGAGGGGGGGGGAGGAGCGGGGCCCGGGATAGATGGGGCGTGCGTAAAGGGCCGGGAGATGGTTAGCGCTGTAAGGTCTGCTTCCACTGCAGCGGTGCCATAATGGAGGCTGTTCTTTATGGGTTCGCTGGTGTTTCCCTAACTGTCTCTCTCTCTCTCTCTCTCTCTCTCTCTCTCTCCTTTTTTTGTTCATATTTCTTTTGTAGAAAATCAATTGTTTATCCATAAAGTCTAGATGCACAAAGCGCTTCGTAAGGTAAATAAAGGATTAGGTTGATTCATCGCCGGTTGCATTGTGCACTATTAACGTGAATATCCTTTTATGCATTCAGTATGTTTTATGTTTTAATTGGCCTTCCACAGTAGCAGAGAGTCGTATTACATAAAAAATGTTGCATCCTGGCGCATTTCACTACGACGGACATTATAGCGATGGCTGCGTTCTGCCGTTTGATGTTCCTGTTAGTCAGGATTTCTCTGCCTACAGATCTTTATGCATTCATTAAAAATGTAAATTTAAGAAACGCTAAATATATTGTCTATTTGACGTTGCTGATTGCTGTTACAACATTGTACACAGTACCAGATGCCCGCTGCGTGCGTCAGCTCCGCTAGCGGTCGAAGAGAGAGTCTCGGAAGAAATCAGCGGTCAGCTTCTTGAACACGAAGTGTTAATCTGGCGGCCGGCGCTTTTATCCGAAGCGACGTACGACTGAGGCTGAGAACAATCGAAGCATACAGTCAAAATTGGAGTAGCTACAAAAACAGTTATGTGCTACCAGGGCTGCGGCCAGGGATTAGAAATTAGCGAGGTCCATTTTCTTTTCTTTTTTTTCTTCGCTGCGTTTATGGACGAGAAAACACAATTATTATAATTTTTTTTTTTTATCAGTGTCTGAATTACTACTGGCAGTCTTGAAATACGATACATCACAAAAACCATTGTTAGCGCCGGCCGATGTAGGGGAGGGGGATTTCCCCCCAGAAGATTATTTAGTTAATCTTGTTGTGTGAAAGCACGGTGTTGTGGTGTGAAACACTTATAGCGTAAAACGCCACACACACACACGCACACACACACACACGCACACACGCACACACGCGGCGTTACGCTATAACTGTCCGAGAAAAACTAAAAGCTTAACCCTCTCCCGGACGCCGGCGTCGAAGACGGAGCGCCACAATAGTAATCATCATGCAAACGGCGGGATAACAACGCATCAAACTCGTTTCCCCATCCCAACCACAACTTGCACACGTCCGAAATGTTCACAGCTCTCTCCGTCGTTGGGCCGGCGTGCGCGTCGTCTGCAAAAGGGCATCGGAGGAGAAAGTAGGCGGAGCGGTTCTCCTCGCCGCGGAGCAGATTGGAGAGCGAGCGAACGCGCAGATGGGCCAAGCGGGGCTGTTTGTCCTCGGCCCAAAAAAAGACTTGCGATACAGTTTTATTTATTGATTTATTTGTTTATTTTTGGAAAATAAAAAGTGAGCTGTTGAGTTTGTGTACGCACACAAAACTCCAGTAAACCAGTGATGTCATCCCTTTCGCAGGGGGACGCACGCACACACACGCAGAGGAAGCACACACACACACACACACACACAACACGCATACAGAGCACACACACACAGAGCACACACACACACACACACACACACACACACACACACACACACAGAGCACACACACACAGAGCACACACACACACACAGAGCACACAGACACAACATGCACACAGAGCACACACACACACACACACACACAGAGCACACACGCACACAGAGCACACACACACACAGCACACACACACACAGTACACACACACAGAGCACACACACACAGCGCACATAGAGCACACACACACACACACAGCACCACACACACAGTACACACACACAGAGCACACACACACAGCGCACATAGAGCACACACACACACACACAGCACCACACACACAGTACACACACACAGAGCACACACACACAGCGCACATGGAGCACACACACACACACACACACACACACACACACACACACACACACACAGCACACACACACACACACACACACACACACACACACAGCACACCAGTGAAATGATACATGAATAAACAGGGAACCCGCGGAGGTATTACACGTATTAAAAAAGTCTTTGATTCAAAAAATGGCAATTTACGGCCTTAAAAGGCATTTAAAAATCTTAAATATCATTTGCATAGGGCTTGTATATTTTTTTGCGACTGTCGGGAGAGGAAAAATAATACACCTCAAACCAATAAATGTCCAGCGTGTATTTCATGTGAAATAGATATTTATTTGCCTCCTGCGGCGCGCGCAAGCCGCGTTGACCAACTGCGCCGCTGCGATCACTTCATGCACATGCAGCAGGACACGACATTACACCATTCAGTCAGTACCTTTGCATACTTATAAAAACAATAATAAAACAATCCCAGGTTTGAGGACTGTCATTTAGCGATACACCGTTGGGCCGTGAAATCGGTAATACATAGTTTTCTAAGTGGTATTGAAAAGGTATAAAGAGAGAGAACCGGTTGAAACCTGCAGAGGAACCTGCTGAGCCCAGAAGCCGTTGCTGTCTTCATAATGGTGAACAACATTTAAGGGCTTCCCTGCCATGACTTGTGTTTACAGCCTGTCCTAGTTCAGCATAACATGACTGATGAACATAAGGAATAATAAGTAATTAATAATAAGTAATTAATAATAATAATAATAATAATAATAATAAGTAGGGATTTCAACACATGCTCACCCGTTTCCTCCCTTGTGCACACAGTTAGACACGGCTATTTTGGTCACTAATGGCTGTGTGTGTGTGTGTGTGTGTGTGTGTGTGTGTGTGTGTTTGTGCGTACGTGTGTGTGTGTGTGTTTGTGCGTACGTGTGTGTGTGTGTGTGTGTTTGTGTGTGCGTACGTGTGTGTGTGTGTGTGTGTGCGGTAGTTCCTAAAAAGAAGTAAATAAGGTGTCAAAATTCAGTCTGGGCAGCCTCTCGGCAACAGCAACCCCAACAACCCAGACGCTCCAATCACGTCGCTCCACCTCGCGGGCCGGAGTCTGCCCGACGACCGAACCGACAAAACAAGACACGGGGTTGGACTTAACAACAGTAGCGGAGACACGTATGACCGTAACTGTTCCTTAGCGTGTTTCCACCTTGTTCATCACCTCCTCCTCCTCCTCCTCCTCCCCCTCCTCCTCCCCCATATGTACCTCCAGAGAGAGAGAGATATGATGATGAGAATGAGTGGAGTATCTTACAAATATGTATAAAGCTTAAGCAGATCTGCTCCTCCTGTCTGGTAGACACTAGATGGCAACGTTTGGCTATACTTTTTTTCTCTCCCTCTCTCTCTCCCTCTCTCTCTCTCTCTGTCTGTCTCTCGCTGTCTCTCTCTCTCGCTGTCTCTCTGTCTCTGTCTTTCTGTCTCTTCTCTTTCTCCTTTTCCTTCATTTCCTCTGATCTCTACTCATCTCCTATCTGTTATTGAGTCATTGTTGCTTAACAATGGACCCCGTGTGTGTGTGTGTGTGTGTGTGTGTGTGTGTGTGTGTGTGTGTGTGTGTGTGTGTGTGTGTGTGTGTGTGTGTGTGTGTGTGTGTGTGTGTGTGTGTGTGTGAGAGTGAGTGTGTGTGTGAGAAAGAGAGAGAGAGAGCGAGCGAGCAAGAGAGGGAGAGAGGGGGGGACCACACAAACACCACAGAGGTGTGTGTGTGTGTGTGTGTGGCGCAAGTGCTTGAGTTGCACCAGCTGAGCAGCGTCGGGTACGGAGTAGGGGGCTCTCGTGTCTTTATATCCCACACCTCTACACCACACACACACACACACACACACACACACACACACACACACACACACACACACACACACACACACACACACACACAGTGCCGGTGCTGAATCAGGGGTAGGGGCCCGGGTGGGGTGGCAGTGGATATCCTGCTTATCGGTGTGGAATTTTATTATTTTCAGCTATTTGGATCCCGATTCTGGTTCTTCCTCAGTTTCACCCTGTCACGCCAACACCAGCCTGCCTGCCTGTCTGTCTGTCTGTCTGTCTCTTCCTCTCTCGTCTTCCTTCCTGTCCCTGTACCGCCTCACCCCTACTTATCCTGCTAATTAACATGAACTCCCTCCACTCCTGTCTCCCCCCCCCCCCCCCTCGCTCCCCCCCTCTCTCCGCTCTCTCCTCTCTCTTTCATCCCCTCTCCCTTCTCCCCCACTCTCCTTTCTCCCTCTCTCTCTCTCCCCTCTCTCCTCTCTCCTTTCTGCCCCCCCCCCCCTCTCTCCCCCCCCCCCCCCCTCACCCCTCTCTCCCCTCTCTCAGACTTGTAATGTATCTGTCAGCATTCTAGGCGTATAAATCTTGGGAAGGAAGTACTGAGCTGATACACTAATTACTGTGTGTGTGTGTGTGTGTGTGTGTGTGTGTGTGCGCGCTTGTGTGTGCTTGTGTGTGTGTGTGCGCGCGTGTGTGTGCGCGTGTGTATGTGCGCGTGTGCACGGATGTGTTGGTGTTTGTGACGGGGCTGATAGGCTAAGCTTGGGAATCTGGTGGTGATAAGCATCACCAAAAGGATGGATCCAGTAATGTGTGTGTGTGTGTGTGTGTGTGTGTGTGTGTGTGTGTGTGTGTTTCATAAGAACATGAATTATAGAGGAAAGCATCCGGTCTGACTCTCACACGCAAAGGTTTCCTTTTTTTTTTTCTTCAATGACTCCAGTAGAGGCCTTCAGCTTTCTCCAAGCTGCTTTCACCCCTCTCTCCCTCTCTCTCTCCCCCTCTCCCTCTCCCCCCTCTCCCTCTCTCTCTCTGTCTCTCTGTCTCTCTCTCTCGCCATCCCTCTCTCTCTCACTATCAATCTCTCTCCATCTCCACCTCTCTCTCTCGCTCTCGCTCTCGCTCTCTCCATCTCTCTCTCTCTCTCCCTCTCTCCCTCTCTTTCTCCCTCTTTCCCTCTGTTTCTCTCCCCCGTCTTTCTCCCTCTCTCCCCCCCTCTCCCCTATCTGTCTTACTGTTCTTTCATTATTATATTGTATAGTCATATGCTGAATCATGTATGAACTGTAAACGTCACGACTGCGCGGCCGTTCTTCTGGTGACTCGAAAGTGACCTTCATATCTTTTGACTGTGCGTGTTTTCTGCTCCCATTCATGGTCATCGTGGTTTGTGAGTTTTGTTGTAGGCTGTGCTGCTATTGTGTCAGTAGTGTGTCATCGCTAAAGATAGTGGAGTGTGTCTTTTGTTTGGTGCCGTCGGCTAGCGTGCCCACAACCGGAAGTGAGCGTCTGGGTAGTATGTGTGGGCGGGTTCTGATGGTTTGGACCGAGTGTGTGTGTATTTTTGGGTGTGTGAGGGGGATGAGGTTTGATTGGTCGCTGCCTTCGGAGACATGAGCGCGTGTCAGTGACGGCAGGGCCCAACAAAGGGCTGTGGGAACACTGAATGGACCAAATAATAACATAAAAATGCGACAGAGCAGCAGCTTTGGCCTAACCTGATGCGCCACAGAACCATCTGTTTGGAAAAGGGGCGGGGCAGATAAAATACTTGGCAGGTGATTGGCTGAACCTGTCTGTCCATCACTGTCTATCAAAAACCAATCAGATCAACGAACCACATGACGTAGTAGGAGAGCGAAAACATCTTTTCCATTTGAGAAAAGCTTTCAGTGCCGTTCTCTTTGCTCTACTTTCAATGAAGAGATACTCTGCAGTTCAGATATAACTGATGCTATAGCAACTGATGCCATAGCAACTGATGCTATAGCTATCGCTGTCGTCACACCTAAACCACGCCCCTAGCTGCCAGTAGTTCCTCATCATAGGACGCTGATTGGTCCGAACCACCGCGGTTCGGCCACAAGCGCATAACTCGAAGCCTGGATTCGCAAGATGGCGGATCCAGCTGCCTCGCAAGGTAAGCTTTTCACCTCTGAGTCAAAACAAAATTATAAGGCGCTAAAGTGCTCAGCATACTTCACGCATACAAAAAAGCGTTGGACGAGGTTGTAAAAACAAACTGATTGACGCGATTGCGGAGAAAACGGACGCACATCTCGCCAAACGAATTTTTCGCCACTTCTTGCCACTTCCGAGATTTTTTCCGAGAACTTCCCAAATCTCTGCAGATTTGGGAAGGCAATGCGATCGTTGCGTGCGATTAGTCAGAAAAGCAAATCAAGCGTGATTTAATTTTTGATCCGACGCCACATCTCCACAGAGACCCCACCGGTCTGGCGATGGCCGCTTGAGTGTTAATCTTAAACTGAGTGCACTGTGTAGAGTATAGTATAGTATATATAGAGTATAAGTGTCTTTATTCACCTTTTTTCCGTCTATTTAGACTTTTGCGTTCGAGGGCTGTATGTTAAAGTTAAGTATGAACGTGTCTCCCCTTTTTCTTTCCCTAACCTGTAATCTGCCCATCACCTGATGATGTCACAATGTTTCCCTCTCTCCTCATTTCCTTCACAACCTTTTTTTTCTCCTTCAGGATCCCCCCCTTGTATTTACATAACCATGGCACGTAGGCACACACACACACACACACACACACACACCACACACACACCCACACTTGTAAAAACCCCTTTGATTACCGCTGACCCCGTGACCTGTAATGACATGGCTGCCACTTTGATCGGCCAATCAGCGTTCGGCGCCACCCAGCTTCTCAGCGGGGCAGCCTGTGACCTGATAAAGCCCTCTGATAGGCCCCTGCTGATGCATTTCCTGTTTTTCTACGCGTCTTTGTTTTTTTAAGTTCCCCCCACCAGCTGGTCGTGACAATATCGTAATAACGCTGTGTGTGTCTTGTGCAACGGTCACGTTCGGCGGAGGGTATATGTTTTCTAGTAATGACGTTTGGCATACGCTGAGGAGGAACTCGGCTTTACGCAATCATCCGCCGGTTGCATGTCTTCAGCGATCCGGCCTCCAACACTATGACCTTAAATTAAAAAATGTCCGCCGCCGAAGTGCAACCCGACCTCCTCCGTGTGTGACCTTGTTCGCTCCGTGTCCAGTTTGCGGTCTATATTTGTATTCGTTGCGTCGCTTTTCACCACGCCAAAGTCTTTGGGGGTCCGTTTCGGGAATCAGACGAATTTGATTTATTTAATTTGAGTTAGGGATAAAAGTGTAATTGTGCTGCATGAGCAATGCAAAGGCCCAGAGCGTATCGCATAAGAGCAACAGTGTGCTGATTTCCCATGTGGTCCTCAATGTAAGCACTGCGAGAGCAACGGCAAGAACATACATCACAACACTGACACTAACAGATGCTATTGGATTGAGCCTTGCATACAAGGAATGTGTATTGGCGCAGAAATACAGCATATACACGGAAAACACAGAAAACAACTGTACAGGATTTAAATAAAAACGACGGCAAGGAAAGTCATTTTAAGAAACTATACATAACAACACAAACACAAAATCCCAAATATAAAATGTATGTTTCGAGCCCACACAGCCATTATCACGGTGGCGCAACGCTTTTTTAAAATATTTCTCATGTAGCGCCGAGGAAGTGTGTTTTTATGGTAGTTTGCGGTGTGAAGCTGTAGGCAGGACGCCCGGGTATCCTGCATATCTGGAATGGGGGAGGCAGGGGGGGAGGAGGGGGGGAGGGTCCAGTCCTGTTGTTTACATGCGTTTTACCAGAGACAGAAGTGGGGGTGAGGGGGGGTGAGGAGGGGGGGGAGGCCGGTTGTGTGGGTGCACACAAACGAGGGGGATAATAATGACAGCAGCCAGCTGTTTACGTATGTGTGTGCGCGTGTGTGTGTGTGTGTGCGTGTGTGATTGTGCGTGTGTGTGTGTGTGTGTGTGTGTGTGTGTGTGTGTGTGTGACTGCGATGCGGTGCGACACGGTCGGGATAAGGGAGGTTTAGGTATGATCGGCTTGCGAGGGGCGTGGAGGAGCGGGTGCCCGGTGTCACAATAACTTCATTATTCAAGTCAAGTATTTTAAATTGCACATTGAGTATTTAAATTACTCTGAGTATTTAAATTACTCTGAGTATTTAAATTGCTTAGTGGACTCTCTGCAGTGACCTGACCTAGTCTAGATGTGATGCTGGGACCTTGTTGGGGTTGATGACCTCTGGGTTTGTTGTTGTTGTTGTTGATGATGTCGTTGTTGTTGTTGTTGTTGTTTTTGGGGCTGCTCCACCAGATGGGAGCAGGCTGTGGGTTTTTGTGTGTGTGTGTGTGGGGGGGGGGGGGGGGGGGGTGGAGGGTATTTAGATCATGGTGAGCTCCTC
>JAOPHQ010005845.1:0-27149 GCA_030340625.1 Merluccius polli | reverse complement strand
GAGACATAGACAGCATGGAAAGAAACACACACACATACTTTCTCACTTTAACACACATGCACTGCAGATATACACACACACCCTTCATGTTTGCTCACACCCATTCTATTAAAAACACACAAAAACCCACACACTGCATTGAAGGAGCCATAAGATGAGACAAGAACAGTATAACACACTGCATTGAAGGAGCCAGTCACATGCACTATACACGATGAGACAAGAACAGTATGACCTCCACGTGCCAACAGGTGGCAGCAAAGCACCGTTGACCCTACGCCTGTGTGTTTGTTTCCTCTGCAGAAGGTCTCAAGCTATGAAATGCAGTCAGTGAGAGTAAGAGTGAGTGAGTGAGAGACAGACAGACAGAGACAGAGAAACAGTGAGAGAGAGAGCTGCATCAGTGGAAGTCAGTGATTGAAGGACGTGCGAAAGGCCCGTCATGTGGTTGGTAGGACGGACGGACGATCAAAAGGAACAGCCTGCGTCAGAGCTCACCACCTTAGTGGCTTTTGCTAGGGGCGAGACGACAGTGTTTGGAACTGTTTCGTATGGCCAATAGACAGTGGCTCTATTGATACACCATTAGCTTTGATCTGAAATCCTCAGACATTTCAGTGTGGGGGCACAGCACGGCACAACGCATGCGTTGGACCAGTTTCACTTTCGCTTCACCAGTGACACTCCTCTTTCACCAGCACAGAAACTAAACCCCATTCCTTTCCTGGGACCTGAGAGATTAGGATGACAATGAGGCAGCAAAAGAAGAAATGTCTTGGCACATTGAGGGAAGGAGTAGGTATGGAATAATAAATAAATACCTAACACCCGCCGTTGACTTTAATCACCAACTCTGCAGGTACGCCGCTAGTTGTACCTCAACATACACAAACATCGTGGTGTGTTGCAGTGTGTATCAGTGCTACAAAGCTACCAGGCCCCAATTAGCTGTGCAGCCAACACACAGGTGGGCTAAATGTCTTACTTAAGCTGTGTGATGACGGCACTAAAGAACCTGTTTTGTCTTGTTAGCACACACTGAAAATACTGGTATGTAGCATCCAATATTTCTTTCTCTCTCTCTCTGTCACTCATATTTTTGTGTACTTATATGGTCAGAGCAAAGCTTATGAAACGCTTTGAATTAAAGCAAGTAGATGACGTGACCTCTCTCTCTCCCTCTCCCTCTCTCTCTCTCTCTCTCTCTCTCTCTCTCTCTCTCTCTCTCCCTCCCTCTCTCTCCCTCTCTCCTTGCCCCCCCCCTCCTGCTCCTTTGTTCAAACAGGAGTCCTTCGTACACGGAGAGCAGGCCCTTTTTGTCCTCGGGGGGTGTGGGAAACATTTGCCCACAGGTTGGAGGTTAGACAGAGAGAGACGTCAAGATAAATTACCACATTTTTTTGGCTTTCCTCATTCCGAGTTGGGGCGTGTAGAGACGTTGAATCAAATCAAAGACTCAAATAGTTCCTCCCCTTCCCCTCCCAACCGAGCAATCTGCAGAAAGCGCATCAGGGTTCATTAATAAGCCTCGATGTATGAAAGAAGTGACTTGAGATTGCCGCGAAGGTTATGTTCCCAAAGCTATCTGGGCAATCAAAAGAAATGTGTGTGTGTGATTGGTCTTCTCAGTGCTCTATCTCTAATGGGAGTCACATCTCCCTTCAGATGTTGCCAGAGGCTTTGCCAACATCCAGCATGTGGTGAAGTTCATGTTGGGTTCCAAAAACGTGTAAGTCTTTG
Organism: Merluccius polli; assembly: GCA_030340625.1. Taxonomy (NCBI): domain Eukaryota; kingdom Metazoa; phylum Chordata; class Actinopteri; order Gadiformes; family Merlucciidae; genus Merluccius; species Merluccius polli. The sequence continues at coordinate 25,409 of JAOPHQ010005845.1, read as the reverse complement.
GATAAAAGCATCTGCTAAATGACTCCAATGTGAATGTATGTCAATAACAACTCATTTGTACGCTCACCTTGGTCTCCCGGAGGAGGAACTGCAGGTCTCGGCCACTCAGGATGCCATGGTTCTTCACGTAGCTGGGCAGGTGCACGGTGCTGGTGCCGTGCACGGTGCCGTGCACCTCCATGTAGCTATGGATGAGGTCCAGGTACTTCTTCTTGTCCTGGGTCAGACCAAGGGGGAAGGAAGACTTCATTTAACACAAGGGGCTCCCGAAGCTTTTTTGCATGCATACATCTCAATAATGTAGCATACTGTGTCAGTAGGGCTTGTACATCAGAATGCATCATGGGATTTTTTTGTTGGCGATACTCCGCCGCATGGAGAGAACTCAGTTGTAGTCCTGTAAAATCCTACATCAACGTAAATAAACTTTGCTTTGCCATGTCTTGCATGCGAAACGCTGTGGCAGTTTCAACACAACAATGTCTCCCAATAATAACAAATCATTCCACCATTAATTACTAAACAATGACCAAAAAAACATGACTACCAACACAACAATTAACATTCCAACGCTCCTATGCTTCAAAATGGAGGCGGTCATTGCGATGTACAAGCCCTAAAGTACCTCATCTGTAATGTTAATAATGTTTACACTTAGATTTGCATCTACATTTCTACTACTCTTACTGTGTATGCAAACACACACACACACTTATTCACAAGTAGACAGATGGAGGAAATAGATTGGCCTCTATTGGTATTACGTTGCTATGGTTTCCGCCATCAAGGGTACCTTTGATGGTTGGAATTAAAACGGTAGCAAAATTATCCGAGTGTGGAGTCGGAGTTCAATTATTATGCACCCGTGAATCACAGTAGAAATATTAAACGTTATCTACCTTCACAGGCGAACGATTCAATCAGAAAACTCAGGACTTGGGGAGCTTTTCATTTATTAGCGTTATTATCAAAGTCCCCTCGTCTGGAAAATAGTTTAGATCGGAAGCATGTAGGACTGAGCAAAGCCGACTGATGTCACTTGCCTTCCAATATATTTCAGACAAAACGCGGTCTATTCCTTCATCAAGTGCAGTTGAAGAGACATATCTAACAGTTATAACCCCCCCCCCTAATCAAATGCAGAGTTTATTCAGATGCAAACTGTGTTGAAGTGAACACTGGCTGGTATCGTACACTTTACAAATAATATATTCTTTATTATTATTTCCACCTCGAGGTGGAACTGAATCCCGGGGATGTGTATATTATTGTTGACTTCGGAGTATATCGGAAAGCTACACTTTGCTTTCTTCTCGGAAATGTCAAAAACATAAACACTATTAATCCCTCAACACTTTTATGGAGTAAAACTGAAAGTATAATGCTTCAATATTATGCATCAACATGCATAAGAGCAATGCGTATTTTGAACGTCTGCGTGTCTTAAAAACAATATAATAACAGAACAACCGGGACAAGGCGGATAAAGTAGGGCCTTTTCTCCTGACTTTAATGTCGTTTTCGTTACCATGCCGTTTGCTCTCGCCAAACACAGTGGATTAGCATACAATTTAAAGTCTGGGCCGCAACCTCACCGTCTTTAGGCCCCACCGGCATTGACTGCTGCTGGGGGGGGGGGGGGGGGGTGTTTTAGAAGAGACAGTGAAGATCAAAGCATGCCCCCCCCCACACTTCCTCCATAATGATAGGATGTAGGGGGAAGGAACATGGAAACTCTTTAAACTGACACACGCACACACACACGCACAGACACACACACACACACACACTATGGGATGTGCTTTTAAACACTCATGGGGAAACGGGAGAGGGGCTACTGTACCCATGAAAATTCATTGGTCTACACTTTCCTTACACGTGCGTGTGCATATATGAATGTGTGTGTGTGTGTATACATGTATGTGTGTGCCTATGTGTGGGCAAACATGTCCATGTGCATTGTGTGCATAATATGTGTGTGTGTGTGTATGCATGAGTCTATGCTTCTGTGTGTGTGGGTGTGCGCATATGTATGTGTGTGAATGCATCTATGTGAGTCTATATGTGTATGTGTTCGTGCAAGCAAGTGAGTGAACGTGTGTGTGTGTGTGTGTGTGTGTGTGTGTGAGAGAGAGAATGAGTGAGTGTGTGGGTCTTCATGGGTGTGTGTGTGCCTCAGTGTCTTCTTTCAGAGCGTGTGCTCCTGTCAGGGACCCTTGAGGCAGGCTATCAGATGCCACCACTCCTGCTGTAACTAAAGACCTCTGTGTCTATGTGTGTGTGTGTGTGTGTGTGTGCAGTCCTAATTAGAAGGTGGAATCACTGCTCCTCTAATCCTTGTGTTCTGGGACCAGGTATGAGAACCAGACAGGTAGACACACACAAGCACACGCATACGCATGGATGAGTGTGCATGTGTGTATGAGCGAGCGGCCGTGAGCGCGTGCAGGGATTGCAAGATGGAAAGGTCACTGGGAGAAAGAGATAAGCGATGTGGACGCAAATACACACCCACACTTTCAAACAGTAAAGGTCAAACAATGAAAAACCAAACCGAAAAGGAAAACCGGAAAGGAGAGGAAAAGAGTGACCAGAGACAGACGTGTCCAACCTACACGTGTCCGCTACGCAACAGACGCAGGAACGCTATAATGCGACACACAATTAGGCTACCATTTCCACAACTGTGAACTTTCCGCCACAGTAGTGACCACAAATTCCTGTCTGGCTCCTTTTTCTTTGTGTTTGTGTGTACTGTACCTGAAATGGTTTGTAACCTTTGCCGCGTGTCCCTACACGTCTTGCATTGTGTTCATAATTATGTGCTGAGAGAGAGATTATGGCAGAGAGAGAGAGACTGGAAGTGATTCAATCTCCATGGCTATGTCTTTGTTTGTTTGTGTTCGTTTGCTCCACGCAATCAGAGAAGCAGGAAGCAGATACATGGTGGCATTGTACGTGCATCTGTAATGCATTTCCTTTTCCTATTCTTCCCCCCGAGCCCAAGTCATTGACCATCACTGCAGAGGCACGACTGCAGCAGAGTGAGCCATGCGGGAGCAGGGAAGGAGGTGCGTGAGGATGAGGGAGAGGGAGGAGGAGGTGAGTGAGGAGGATGGAGAGGGAGGGAGGGAGAGAGGAAGGGAGAGGGAGGGGAGGAGTTGAGTAAGGAAGAGGGAGGGAGGGAGGGAGTTGAGTGAGGAAGAGAGAGGAAACGAGGAGGGGAGGAGTTGAGTTAGGAAGATGTAGGGGGGGGGGGGGGGGAGAGGGAGGAGGGGAGGAAGTGAGTGAGGAAGAGGGAGGTAGGGAGGAGGGGAGGAAGTGAGTGAGGAAGAGGGAGGTAGGGAGAGGGAGGGAGAGAGAACAAGGGGGAGTTTTATGACCTTATAAATCAGAGTGAATTTGTAAACCTTGGCCCGGGAGAAACAAAAGAGGAAACGACGGAGGCGGCGACTAAGAGGACTTTCGGAGGGAAAGAGTTGGGGAGTGGAGGGGGTGACTGATGAGTGGTGATGTGCTTGAGGAGGAAGAGGAGGAGGAGGAGGAGGAGGAGGAGGAGGAGGAGGAGGAGGAGGGGCTGACAGGGGTGAGGGATGTACAGGCCTATTTGGACACCGCAGGATAACAACTTACCGTTATGCTTGTCTATGCTGGTTTTTATGACTAGGATACCCCTTCTGACGCATCGTCAATGGTCTGACCAAACATTTATTTTTTTTGCCACAGGATAAGAGATGTACTGGCTGTTCGGTCACTTAAGGATACGTGTCTATCGGCACCGCTGCTAGCCTGTCATGTTTTTCTACGCAGGTTCATATCCGACCCGTTTTTAATGATTTGATGATGCTTTTTTTGGGGCATTCTTAAAGGGGAAGTGTCACACTCAGCTATGTTCTAATATAAGATATAAGAGAGAGTACTGCTTCATACACCTGTTGGGGAAAAAAAATGTGGGTCTGCAACATCAACTAAAAATGGCGGAGAAACTGGACCACCAACGCCAGTGGTCCGGGATTTGCGTTCTCTGACGTGGAACAGTGGCATAAATGGTCCAACTTGACAGCTTAAAGGGCCCCTATTTTACCACTGGGTGTGATGTTGATTAGCCATTACAAGCCATCAGCCTACCAGTTGGTACAGTCCACTGGGTAGGCTGGTAGGCTCATCTATCCATCATATGGGTGTGGGTAAACTGGCTTGTAATGGCTAATCAACAGGACACCTAGTAAAATAGGGGCCCTTTAAAGCTGATGAGACAAACAAAGAGGGCATTATGTAAAAGGATGATACAGGTTTTACAGACTTAAAGTAGGTGGAAGTCATGTTGAGTTGGATCCTCTCTGCAGTATGCCGAGAAGCCTACCAAGTCTACCAAGTCTACCAAGATCACACCACATCCTTGTTCCTGTGTGTGGTGTGTGGTGTATGTGTGAATGAGTGATGCTTTGTCATACTTCCTCTATAGCGCCTGTAGCTCTACTGACAGACGTGCAGCGGAGGGTACGAGAAGAGACCTCCGGACACAAGGGCAGGGGCTTTCCAGTGTTTTTGAGGCAGAGGTGCTGTTTTTTTAAACCGCCACATAAATAATCGCATTTGAAAACCAAGGGCAATTATCGCAACGCTCCTTGCGATTTTCAGGCGAGAGACATATGAGTAACGACCATGACAAGTGTAGATAACACAATAACATAGCCTTCACACAGTGCTTGGGAAAGCTGGCCCTTCATTAATTTCAAGGTCCACCAACTGGAATGAAAATGATGAATAAATGTATTCATTTTATATTGACGTTATACTACACTGATGTTAACCAGCTTGGATTTGCGGATGATAAACTGGGAACAGTACTCTGCGGCAGAGGGGACTGGTATGCACGGTCCCTTGGTGTGAAGCCAGCTCTTTGGGCTGGTAAAATATGTTGTCACGGTAACGGCTCCCTAGGCAAAAGACGAGAACCGAGTCTTAAGACCTAATCGGTATGCAGACGGATGCACCTGAAGGCCGCCTACCCCCCCCACCCTCTCCAACGAGCTTTCAACATCAAACACGCATCAAATCTACCCTCGAATGAAAACATTTCAACGTTATTAAAGTTTTAGGGACTTGACGCCCTGATGTCTGGCACGCAAAAACGATGACTTTTAAGGTCAGATCTTGACTCAACAGAGCCCTTTAGAGATAAGCTAAAGGTTCCTCTCCTACCTGGAGAAAAAATGCTGGCATAGATGAATAATAAATACGAATGCGAGGCAATCGAAGACGAGAACATCCCTTTCAAAATGTAGCCATGTAGACAGACGTAAGGTACGTCGAGGTAAAGTGTCCCGCAAGCTGGACTCAGCTATCGACTCGGGACTTGACAAGACACCGTCGACGGCAACAAGCGGTGAACGGAGCGTCTGGACAGATGCCCGGGAATGCGGTCACATGGTGTTGTTTGAGAGCTCGGCCCATTAGCCTTTATCGCGTGGAGCTTATTGTACTCTGGGCTGGAGCCAAAGGGCACGCAGTGTGGCGGCAGCCAGCAAGCCAGGCCTCAGTAGCAGAGAGATTTGCGACTTTTTCGCTAACGACCGCTGCAGCTAATGAAGGGCCAGCGGCTACGTCAACAGTGGCGAGGCTCACGCTGCTGCTCTTATTTTGCTCTTGCTTCGTCTCCTACCCAATAGGGCTTGTACATCAGAATGCATCATGAGATTTTTTGATGACGATATGCCGCCATATTGACAGGACTCAAGAGAGTTGTAGTACTGTGAGATCCTAAATCAATGTAAATATACTGTAACCTCGGCTAATGAAAACTTTTTTTTGCCCACGTCTCGCATGAGAAATGCTGTGGCGGTTTCAAAGGCAACAATGTCTCCCAATAATAACAAATCATTTCCCGATTAATTACTAAACAATGACCAAAACACCATGACTACCAACACAATAACTAACATTCCAACGCTCCTGTGCTTCCAAAATGGCGGCGGTCATTCAGTGTGACGTTGCTTTGTATAAGCCCTGTTGCCCGTTTTGAAAATAGTGACACAAAAATATAGAAAGACATCAGGGATTTTGTCTGAATGGAGGAATACCTAGATTGCAAAAGGTGGGATATTTGTGCAGGTGGGATGTAGGCGGATGTCACATTGGAAAGATTGAAGAGCAGGGCTGGGTTTCTTGCTCACAGACGCCTCAAGATAGACTGGACAACTGGCATCAAACCCAGAACCATTTGGCTGGGAGACAAACTATTCACTGTTCTGCACCTTAAAACGTGTTAGGTGTTTTTTTCTTTTGTTTTCTCCATCATATATCTATCTATATATCTATCTACACACACACACACACACACACACACATATATATATATACATACATACATATATATAGTATATATATTATGTTATTCATATAATTATTAATATTTGCATTATTTATTTTTGTTTACCTTTTGATTAAAATAAATCTGCCCCCATAGAGTGTTACTATTTGACATTGTGGCATGAAAATCCCAATCAAATAAATACATAAATATTATGTACATGATTATTACTGAAGACAGTCTTTGTCCAAGAAGCAAGTTAAAACACCCACATCTCTTTCCAAAGTGTGTGTGTGTGTGTGTCCAGAGCTTGTAAACTCAGTGCCGTTTCTCTCTCCTATTCTAGCGTGCCGTCTGATCGGCAGCCAAGGAACCAGAGCTATGGGCCGTCCCACTCCCCTTTCTACCCACTCTGAGCATGACCTTTCTCTGTGTACCAGTCCCTGTTGAGTTCTCCCTCTCTGATTCAGAAAGGTCTTCATTACCTTCGGTACCATCAAGACCCGTCAGAGGTCAGGTGTCCTTGGGTGTCTATGTGCTACCACCGTAGCCTCGTCTAAAATATTAAACTACGGGGGGTGATAACTCGCACCGTGGTGTTCATCAATATCGAGTCCTGTGACTTCTCAGGACAGAGACACTGAAAAGGACACAGATTTAAGAACTCCCCAACGAGGACAGAGGAAGCACAAGGTGCACTTACTGTCCGTCACGATAATCTGCTGTCCTGATCAAAATCGGGGGGATGGTTGTGAAAGCGCCGATGTAATACATGATAAAACTGAGAGACCTTTGCGCTGGCACTAGAAACGACCATTTAATTAAAAGGCAGGAGGTAATGAACACAGGAGCCACACGAGAGCCAGATTAGCAGCTAAAGCGTCACATTTCGGCTGCTAATCTCCCATGTTTTGGAAATGTAGTGCTATGATATAACAGCACCACATCCCAGAACGACACAGTCCTCAATAAGAACCAACCTAGACTGAGTTGGTTTTTCAACTGTGGTCATAAACACACATACAACACTGATACATTTCATGCAGTGTAGTGCAATGACAAGCCTCTCTCTCTCTCTGCCACCCCCCCACCCCCCCGGTCTGTGATACATTAATCCTAGTCTCTGCTGCACTGCGGTGGCAGCATGGATCTGAATGTATTAAAAAAAAGCACAGTTGGAGAGGGGAAAATATATTACATAAATATATAATATATAAATATACTGAGCTGGGCGTGAATAAAATAGCCCCGGATCTATTCATCCGTCATCCTGATCACGCATTTAAGACTTTGAAAATATGATATTGATAATAAACGCAAGTACGTTTTGGGTCCTTTGCGTGTATTCAAGCAGCAGATCTACTTCACACAAGAGAGAGCGAGAGAGCAAGAGAGAGAGAGAGAGAACCGGTTACAGGGCTTGTCATTGCACTAAAATAACATGAACTGTATCGGGAAATTGTGTGTGTGTGAGTGAAATATTTTTTAATATTGCAATAAACTAATGTTAACATGAATACATTAAACTGTTATTCTCTAGTCTGGTACTGTTGCCTGACAATACATGTTTAATGATAGCAGTTGTGGACGGTTGCTTCCGCAAAGTCCATTCATTTCTGTTAATGGACACCTCGAAGGGCATTATCCCGCTTATACCATGGTCACTTACGAAAGAAAGACATATTTAATCAATTAATAATACTTTAATGTGTTTTAGAGTTAAAATCGTGAGGGTTTTTTTATTTTTACAAGTCGAGCAGACTATTTAATATCTCCCGTATGCAGGTGTTGCCAAGCAACGTGGCCATAGCGTCTTCATAGCGTCAAGGTCTTTCCTAGGTGTACATTAACACTTTTTAACCTACACTCTCCAGCCAATCAGAATCGAGGATTCACCCAGACCATGGTATAAACTAATTAATCTGGAAAGTAAACAATAGTTTTTGAGGTAGACATTAATTTTTCAATGATTTAGACACTTGAATGAAAATAAGGCGCCAGATTGTGTAAAAAAGCATAAAATCGGGGGAGGATCCCACCCCTGACCCCCCTACAGTCCTCAAATCCTAGGAACGCCCTTGCTGAGCTCCGCCAGCAGACTAGTTATTAAAGTTTCCTCTCAAACTGTCGCCTTCTCTCAAAGCGTGTTCAAACAGTAGTGGTCATAGACTGGGGTTCGATCCTCAATACCTATGTCCTCATTACTTCCTCAATGTCAAAGTCTACCTTCAGGAGGCTAATCTTTCTCATTTGTTCTGGTCCTGCCCAACCTAAAGGCTTGGATCTTACTGGTCCTCAATGTTTGATGCGTTAATAAATGCAAGGACACAGTCTTGTCTATTGCTGGCCATTTTCGCACCTCCTTGCCTCGTTATTTTAATGAAATTGCCATGACATTTACTTTTATATTTAGGGAATTTAGCAGCCGCTTTTGTCCAAAGCGACTTAGGGCGTGTTCACACCTAGCATTTTTTGTGATAGGGAAAAGTTGAGCCGACCATTTTTTCAACAAAAAAAAAAGCTGGCAGCGGTTTTTGTCCTAGGCGATAGAAAAAGGGCCGAGAGCGTTTTTTCTATCGCCTAGCAACAAACCCATTCTAGACCCCGACGTTAATAGCCTACTACATATCCAGGCTACCCTTACATAGTTGTTACAAAATGGCTAGAAACAGGCGATTAGCACTTGCATTGGCCCTAACTGACGACGAGGAGAATCATGTACCTGCACGTTTGTGGGTGCACGATATCACTCGGGGAAGGCAGCAGCAAGGTGCCTACCATAATTTAGTCCAGGAGCTTCGTTTCGATGATGCGCAATTTGCGGCATACTGTGATTGGTCAGTTGTCAAAAAAACGGCTGACGTCGGGTGCTTTTTTCCTGAAAGTTGAACTTTTTTCAACTTTTTTTTACGCTCGGTGCGGAAGAAAAAAACGCAGAGAGAGGTGTTTAAAAAAACTTTTTCCAAAAACACTCTGCTACATAGGAATATAATGTAAAAAGAGCACTGGTAGAAAAAAAAAAACGCTAGGTGTGAACACGCCCTTACAAGTAGAAAAAAACAACAATATATTACTGTCGGTACAGCAAGGAGGTCAATAGAAGTTTCTAAGTGCGCCATAATTGCTAGGTTTAGCTATCCTTGGTGGTGGGGGGGGGTGGTAGGTACAGGAGGGAGGCTATGCAAAGTGTAGGTGAACATGATTGCCTTTGCTGCACTAGTAGTTAGGTGGAGAATACTTCTACCCTAGAAGTCATCTACATTTCTTCTGCATTCTGTCTGGCTAAAAGTTATGATCTCATGTTTAAATATAGAAGATATAAAGTTTACGCTGGGGGGGGGGGCAGCCCTTCATTTCTTATTAGTCTGTTTTGTTCTCCCTCCAGATTGAACGTGTCTGTCTTGTCTGTCTTTGTAAACTAGTCCAATACATATTTTTGTGTATCTACTAATTGGTAATGTTGCAAATTCCCCATAATTATCGTTTCTTCCATATTTCCCCATCTGCCTCCATGTACGTGTGTGTGATGGACTGCTCTTACCAGCCTATCAGAGCCAACGTGCTTCCGTCTATGTGTGTCCTGCCGCATCTCCGAGGATAAGTGCATCTGAATATAACCTGTACCCTGTGGTTTATTTCCAGCCTGGCGTCGCCTCAGGTTACGAGACACATCTGTGTCCTTTCATGTTTACCATGCGCCAAACACGGCGGCACATAGATCCACCTGGCTAGACCGTGAGAGGCGCTCGAATGACGACAGGCGTCTGCGATTCCGACAGCGACAGGGGGTTGAAAAGACCCTGTGGTGTCCCCCGACACAGTAACCAAGACAGCAGAGCAAGAGGCGGATGGGCGTTTCCATTTTCGGCGATCTGCTGCTCGCGAGGCTGCTATTTATTTCCTGTTTTTCTGCGGCGTTTCTTCATTCCGTGCCAGTTCGTCTCTGAGTCAGTCTCCTGATTGTTTCACGTGAAACTTTCGTGCCAGGGTCTGTGTGTGTGCGTGCATGTGAGTGAGTGTGCATGTGCCAGTGTGTGTGTATGTATTCATGTGCCAGCAGGTGTGTGTGAGTATATGCGTGTACCAGCACACGTGTGCACATATGTGTGTGTGTGTGTGTGTGTGTTGGTGTTCGCACGTGTGTCAGCGGTACCTTCCAGAAGTTGTCCACTTTGCCGTAGACCAACGACTGGTTCTGCCGCTTGATGTCATCGATGTGCCGAATGTCGCTGGCGTTGAAATGCTGCTCCACGACGAAGCCCAGGAAGCTGTTGTCTGGGGTGTGGGCTACAGTCACACACACACACACACACACAAAGTTTATTGTAGAGCACAACATCGCCTTGTGGGAATCTGAGTGTTAGTGCAGATCTCTCTCTCGAATGCCTCTGTTTACTCAACATCGCCAAAACTATTTCAAACATACCTGGTAGGGAGGGAGTGAGGGAGGGGGGAGAGAGAGAGAGAGAGAGCGCAAATAAAAAAGAAAAAGAAAATAAATAAAGAAGGAAAGAAACAAACTGAAAGACTTGCGTGACATCTTTTATACACACACTCCCTCCATTTCTTCATCCAATGATGAGTTGGCTGAGTAGGTCAGAGCAGGCAACCCAGATCGGGAACACCATCCGACTCCAGAGTGTGTGTTGTTGATGTCTGGTTTAAGAAGCCTCACCTGAGTCAGACTGATTAGACTCGGGGGGGCTAGGGAGGGGCTGCACAACTGTGGTACAGAGTAATCATGGCACCCAGGATAAACCAGCTATCAACACACACACACACACACACACAGACACACACACACACACTCTGTCATGACAGCATGTTACCATCTGCTCTGGCTGTAAACACCTTGCCAACTCCCCAATAAACTGGTTTGGTACAACATCTACCCGTGTCCTGTGTGTCGGAGGAGCCCAGCAAAGCCACTGAGGTGGCGTGTGGCGTGTCTACTGCCACATCTGTTTATTATTACTATTCTTTTTTCAAATGTCAGTTGGGGGATTATGGGGAGACATTGGAAAGCGTGTCTTATCAACCAGGGTCTGTTCAGCCACATGGCGGTGGCTTATCAGCACAGGCAGCCAACCAGCATAGAAAACTGCTACACGGCAAACACCTATGGAAATGATGCAGGAAAATACTTTTATCCGTGGACAGTAAATGACGACTCTCAGGTGCCTAGCACACCACCCTTAGTGCCAACTCTGAGCTAAGGCACCAACGTGGAACATGACCTTTACCTACGGAGGCAGCAGCACACAACCAGCAGGATAGTGGTTTGGTTAGATTAAAGGACATTTCCGGCGCAACATGAGACCATATGATCATAACACATGTCCACCGAGTTGGACTGTTCTCTGGGATCAGTTTTCATTCTAGTCGAATGGAACCAAAGTTATCGAAAACCGCTAATTATCTTATAACGCTAGCTGTGGGGGCAGATATTCATGTAAAATAAATCGCAATTCTATACCACTAACAAGGCTCAAAATCGCACCACACTTCCACGGCAGCATAATGAGGGTCCCTACATGTAAAACAAAGCATTGAGAACGTAAGTGCCGTCACGAAAACAAGCGGGCGCCATCTTTGGAAAACAGTCATGACCAGTCGAGCGACGAACGCCGTGCAACATAATGAGCCGGAAGAGGCGTACACATGAGATGTCAATGAATCAGAAGGTGTGCAATCTAGTAGAAGGTGTGCGAAGTGCGAACAGTGCGTGTGCAAAGAGAAGAGAAGAAAATGGTTTGTGTTTGTGCTTTTCCCGGTTGCGTTTGTCGCTCGACTGGTCGTGACTGTCTGTACACTTATAAAGTTCTCAATGCTTCGTTTTACATGTAGGGACCCGCATTATGCTACCGTGGAAGTGTGGTGCGATTTTGAGCCTTGTTAGTGTTATAGAATTGCGATTTATTTTACATGAATATCTGCCCCCACAGCTAGCGTTATAAGCTAATTAGCGGTTTTCGAGAACTTTGGTTCCATTCGACTAGAATGAAAACTGATCCCAGAGAACGGTCCAACTCGGTGGACATGTATTATGATCATATGGTCTCATTTTGCGCCGGAATCGTCCTTTAAGTTGATGAATGTCCACACAGACAGACATATATATATATATATAGAGAGAGAGACAGAGACAGAGAGAGAGAGTGAGACACAGAGAGAGAGAAAGCTGTGTTTAAGCAGGAGACTCCACTAACATCCCCCTCCCGAGAGTAGAAGGGAAGGTGCTCTGCTGCACACTGAAGAGGTCTGCAGTGGTTCATTAACATTGGCGACACCAGGTCTCCACTCCTGCTACAGAACACCACCCTCACCCCCACCCCCACCACCACTGATGTCCGCCCCCCATGAGTATTTTTTGGCGGTTTGCTCTACAAGCGGTGAGGGAGGACGCCATTGCGTTGGAGGCGTTCTGCTTATGCAAGTAGAGAGAGAGTGGGTGGAAAGGGGGAGTGGACAAATTTGCTTAGCAAGCAGATGTTTGGATTCTGCTATGCTGGGAGTCAATATTGACAGAACCCAGTCTGAGGTTAGGCGACGCCGCTGGCAAAGGAACAGGCGGTGATGCTGGCACTTCAATGAGGGTGGGGGGGGACATTAAGTCTGGGAGAGGAGGACAAGACAGTGCTGTCTGCACTATTGTGATGACCAGGGTGGTGGTTCAGGGTTGGGGGGTGTGGGGGGGGGGGGGCACCTTTGCAAAGTGTCAACAGCCAGCAGGCCCAGGACGATGCCAAAGTGCGAAGGAGTACATAATTGGTGTTGGCACCATCGACTTCGACGAGCCAAGTTAATTTCCACAAGGCACTCACTTGATGCACACCCGTCTGACAGTGGAAAAAGTGGTGAAATATACAAAAGCAACAATCCAAAGTGAAACAAGTCGGCTGTCCAGATGTTCGGCAGCGCAGCAAGAGGTCATCGACATCAAAGAGACGGCTGCCTTATCTCATCGTCAACCCTGACAGTTGACGAAGACGGTAAGGAGAATGAAAACCTGCACCAGTGCCTCTCGAGGGCACCTCTCAAGTCGATGAAGCTGAAATACTTTAGCAAACTACGGTGGGATGGCTGATTCATCTGATTGTTTTCCACCACGTCGAAGAGTCACACAACAGCAGGTGGAGGGGGGCATTGCCCTTCAGACCCAGAGGACGGCTGCATTGTGCCGTTGACGTACATACTAGTGTTGCACCGATACCATTTTTTGGCCCCCGATACCGATACCGATACCCGGCTGTGCAGTATCGGCCGATACCGATACCATACCGATACCACGCCGGAAAAAAAAAAAATATATATATATATATACACAAGCTTTTTTTCTTCTAATACTAAAGAACTGCATACTCACTTGGATGTAAAATCATTGCTATCATGGCTTAATTACTAGTATAATTAGATAATATAGTATAACTAGAGATAATTACTAGTATGTAATGGGGGGGGGGGGGGGGGGGGGGGGGCGGCGGTCACTGTCTGTCCATTTGTCTCCCGCCTGTGAGCAAGACGCGTCTCCCTCTCTCTCCTGCTTTTTCCCCTCTTCTCTTTGTTTGTGTCCGCATGGCACCCCGGGGAGCGGGGGGGGGGGGGGGGGGCATGGGTGGTGACCGGGTGCGTCGCACCGGCAGGCGGACCCGCTCACTGAGTTTCCCCGCACCGGCGCGTCCGCAGGCGGAGCAACTTTTCTGTGCGCCGCGCGGCTGAACCGCGCGCCCTCCGCGTCTCCGGTGCTTTTTTTTCTTTCTTTTTTTTGGTACTTTGTCGTCGTCGCTTGTCGGTCGGTCAACATGCGCGGCCGGGCGGCCGGAGTGGGCCAATAGGATAGCTGCTTGGCACGGCATGCACTGAACACGTGTGATCACACGCAGCAGTGAGTGAAGGGAGAGAACGACGCAAAGCGCTGCGTTCCAAGTTTCATATTAGTATATGTAAATGGCATCGGCGCATTATTTGTTCGTACTCGCCGATACCGATGCCAGCATTTTAGCGCGGTATCGGGGCCCCTCCCGATACTAGTATCGGTATCGGTGCAACACTAGTACATACCAAGTGGCTTTAATCACATAGGCCGCACATTAGAGGTAAGCTTTTACTTGAATTATCCATCTAGAGACATTGCCTTCCAATCACAAAGCGAACGCTCAACACACCATGGGGATGCTACACTGTACCATACACCTTAGCGGCCTCAAGTGCAATAGAATATGAATACCCTGTATGGTGTACTCGGTACAGGATAACACAACAAAAGCCAACGTCGGCTGTGTAACAGTTCGATAACACGTGTGTGTGTTTGCATGTTAAGTAAGGGGGCAGATGAATTTAGGCCAAAAGTAATCAAAACTAGTGGCATCTTTTAAAGTAATTTGAAGTGGGCAATTTTGGTTTTCAATGGATTCCCACAATGTCGCCATTGACTCGGCACACGGCAGCAACAAAAGTTACATGCGATGTCAGATTTGAGGAAAAAGGTAGACGAGTGTTCATTCAACTACAGCCCTGGAAGAAGGTCAGGAACTGCCTTTTTATTTTTTGGAAGGTTCAGACAAGGTTTGGGGCTTTTTTTCTGTGACCACTTGAATGGACGAGACAAGAAGCAATGTGTAATCCTGATGACAAGTGTGGTTTGTTTTAGACAAGGGCTTCATCGAGGCAGGAATAACAAAACAACCACGATTACCGCTCTTATAAGGCCTACGGACCAATTGGGGACACTTATTTCAATTAAAAAATTGTAAAACAGTTCAAAAATTATAATTCTTTAGCAAAATGTATGAGCCCTGCAGAACAGATAACATCTACTGCTGTTGTACTGGCAGAGATGAGAATCACAAAAAGATAATGCCATGGGTGTGTTTCCTCTTAAAATGTTAGGTTCACACGACCAGCCCCTGAATGTACAGATCCATTAACGCTCAGGAGACGTCCAGAGCAATCACAAGGAGCACAAACAGACTAGGCAGGAGTGTATTTATAAGATTGTACAGGCAGACACACACAAAAGGCACTCAAACTCACACAGTAATGTTTTTTCCTGTTTTTCAGTTCCTGTGGTTTGTTCTTTGAGAAAGCATTTTGGGGCTTACCTCTCCCGTTAAAAGCACTTAAAAGGCACTTTGGCTTTTGACAACTTACTCGAGTCCCTGGTCATTGGATGCGGTTCGAAAAAGTGGTGAATAAATATATTTTATTTTCTTGCAGCATGTCACGATATAAATTACTTGTGTAATTTGTACGTTTGAATACAAGGAAATGTCTCTTCGATATATTCTGGGCTAACCGAGTGAGATA
The DNA here is from genome assembly GCA_030340625.1 of Merluccius polli. Taxonomy (NCBI): domain Eukaryota; kingdom Metazoa; phylum Chordata; class Actinopteri; order Gadiformes; family Merlucciidae; genus Merluccius; species Merluccius polli. The sequence goes on along the minus strand of JAOPHQ010005845.1, from coordinate 9,790 downwards.
AATGAGGCTGATTTGGCTTGTCCCATTGGCTGGGGGCCACATACTCCCAGTTCCCCCCAAGCCCAAAGATTTATGGCCCCAAACACTAGACAAATGGACCAATCCAAACGATGCACGATACATTTGTTTGGGTTGGTTACTTTCTACTACATTCTGATTGGTCCACACTCACATCTACAGCCGATAGGCACAAGACTAGAGAATACAATGAAGAAGAATACAATGTTATATTATATGATGACCAAATTCCAAGGGATTTTGTTCAGTTGATTTTACTGCATTGGTGACAGCATGGGGTGAAACGAGGACAAGAAATGACATGCATAAAGTAAGAGAAGATATAAACAAAGACTGTACTTTGGAACTGTTATCTAGCAATTGTATTAAAGGTGCTGTATATAAGATTTAAGAGCTACCATTTGAATGTAATTTGCTAGAAATGGCTTCGCCATCCGTCAGCTATCAGTGAGTGAAATGCTCTGTGAGAATATCTGTTTCGAGCCGACTGCGCCTGCCTCTGGAGACCATCTAGATTTTAGACCGCTCCCGGCTAATTTCTGACCAATCAGGGCATCTCTTCCCTGATTGGTTCACAGGAATCCATCTTGCCTGTCAATCACAGGTGCGTGAATGCAACACTTGTTAATGGCGGAGAAACGTAGGGAGGGAGAATTTTTTTGGTCCGTTTGTGTTTCAAAATCGGGAATCTATTCTCTTCTTTGGCTCGCTTTGGGCTTAAAAAAAACCAAGACCACTGGCTACTCAAGCACAATACAACAAACATATTTAACTCTGTTATCCAACCACAGTAGCAGTATAACGTTATGAGACGAAAGAGGAGGAATAGTGCAACACACACTGTGTGAGACCAAAGAAAACCCAGGGTCATTAGGCGACAAAAGGCGCCGCAGGTCCAGTGCAGCCGGAGGCAAAGCGCTGGTGTGTTTCTAACACTGTCAACAGGGGCCGTGTACTTGTTTTCCCCGCGATATCATCTCAACTCGCCAACCTCTTCACATTGACTTCCAGGGTGTCTTCTGAGAAAGACGTAGCCTTATTCAGCGCACAAAGGGCCCTTTCAGGTGTGTGGATGTGGGTGTGGGTAAGGCTCCAGATCCTTCTGGACCGGGCCCTTCTTTTTTTGTTTAAAAGGAAAGAAGCGGAGACCACCGAGAGGGATAGCGTTTCACTTGTTTTGTCCAGCCAGGGGGGAAAGTTCAGTACCTGTGGGGGAAGGCTCGCTGCGATCCTGCTAGGACGCCCCACTCACCACACCCACTCACTCCTCCATTTCACCCACACAACCACCACCTTCAAGCCACCGGGCACTAGGCTGACTTTGAGGAGAGGAGGGAGGGGAGGGACGGTTGACTCCTGTTGCAGAGGGTGACTGGGAGTGTGAGGGATAAAGAGTCTTTTCTTCCCCCTCTTGTCCCACGTTAAAGACAGCGATTTAGTCATTGAGCAGACACATTTATCCCAAGCCAGAATTATAGCAAATTGGTTTTTACCATGTGGAACACATTTACGACTTTGTGGAACATGTGTGTGTGTGTGTGTGTGTGTGTCTTTTTGACCATAAATTCCCCAATAGCCATTCGTCGGTATTCAGTCATTTAGCAGATACTTTTATATCCACAGTGACTTACATTGAATTCAGGTACATGTCATTAAGGAGCAGGTAGGTATTAGGGGGCATCTTGCTCTAGAATTCCTACAGGTTCAGCTTCTGGGGATCGAAACCCAGGGGTGCGTTATTTTTTTACTTCCGTAATTATTTCCAAATAAAACAAAAAAGAGCTCAGAGGACATGAATAAGCTCTTTTTTTAGCAAGCAATAATGAGCTAAAGTGACTTGTAGGATAGGATATATACTTTTTTGATCCCGTGAGGGAAATTAGTTTCTCTGCATTTAACCCAATTTAACCGAATTAGTGAACACACACAGCACACAGTGAACACACAGTGAGGTGAATCACACACTAACCCAGAGCAGTGAGCTGCCTGCTCAACCAGCGGCGCTCGGGGAGCAGTGAGGGGTTAGGTGCCTTGCTCAAGTGCACTTCAGCCGTGGACTGCTCGGGGATCGAACCGGCAACCCGGTTACAAGCCCGAAACCTTAACCAGTAGGCCACGGCTGTCCGAGCGAGGAAATGGTCATTCTTGACTGGCCTGGTTATTGCTTTAGAGGGCAACACTGCTATGTGTGCCTGAGCTCTCACTGCCCAACATTTACTTCCTACTTTGACGCAGCACCTTGCATAACAAACCGCATAGCGAATAATTTAAGAAGGAGTTTTGGAACGGCCCCAATGTACACTGTGTATTCTCTGTATTCATGACTTAAGCAACTGGTATTGTATTATGGCAAATATAATCGAACATTGATTTCAAGATCGTAGTTTGCCTACACATCATTGAATGGGCTCATTTCAACCTCTGACCTTTTACAACCACACGTCCCATGAAGGTCACGCAGGTCCGCTGGCCGGTTGCTTGTGGCTGTCCCAAGGTCAGGATGGAAGCACAGGGGAGCCTTTTAAATTGAAGGCCCCAAACTCTGGAAGGAATTGCCTCTGGATGTTAGGCTGGCCCCTACGCTGCCTGTTTTAAATCCCGTCTTAGAACTAATCTTTTTTCCTTGGCATTTATGAGAGTTGCCTTTCTTTTCTTATGGGCTTATTGATTTTTATTACTTCATCATCTTTTTGTCTTTCAAACTGGTCTTTGATTTTTTATTTGTGTTTTATGGTTTTTGCTATTTTGATTGTACAGCACTTCAACTATTTTTAATCGTGCTTTATGAATACATATGGATTGGATTGGAATAGTAAGACTTCTAAAAATATGTTGTGATAAGTGTGATCGATTCCCAGCCGCAAGGTTCTCGGTTCGAATCCCCATCAAACAGTTGGCATCTTTGAGCAATGACGCCTAAACCCCCTACCTGGTTGTTGGATTAAAAGCACCTCTCGACAGAAACGTTCTTGTTTGATTTGCAGCCAAAAGGTTCTGGGTTCGATCCCTATCAAACTGTCAAATACCCCATAATTACCGTGATGGTACATTTTTCCACATCGCCCAGCCCTACTGAAAAATAATATGGGACCTGACTCAAGAGAACGGGACTGGATCTGAGGGGACGCGACCCGAGCCCGAGGCGGAGACTTACGGAACATGGTGTTGAACTGCTGCGGGTTCAGATTCCACTTCCCCCATGGCGTCTTGTGGCCCTTGGACTGGGCGTAGTGGGCGTGGTTAAACTCTGGCTCTGTGCCAAAGGAATCCAGCACCCGCAACATACACCTGTGACACACACACACACACACACACAGGACAAACTTGACATAAATTCAACATACACATTAAACCACTGGAGTGTCCTACCGTCGCCCACGTGACAGACCCTAGCGGATAAACTCTCCACACTTGATTCGTTTCACATTTGTCCGCCCTGTGCATGCACCTGCCATCACATGTGTGAAGCTTGTTAACCGTTCTACCCACCCTTCAAACCAAGGTAGATCTATTCAGATCCATTATCCTCTTCATGGCTACAGTGCAATATGTGGTCATATGTGTTGGATTATAGAGCTCTACCATGTGCATGTGTGCCTGTGTGTATGAGTGTGTATGAGTGTGTGTGTGTGTGTGTGTGTGTGTGTGTGTGCAGAATCCTTCTCAAAGGAGCTAAAGAAGGTTCTGTTCTCCTGCCATGACAGTGAAAACAACTTTGAACAACAGTTTAAAGTTGTGTGATTCCGGTCCAGTTGGAGTGAAGGGAGCAAGGTGTCAAAATGCAGCGACATCTCTCTCTCTTTCTCTCTCTCTCTCTCTCTCTCTCTCCCTGTTTCTCCCACTCTCTCTTTCTGTCTGTCTCTCTTCCTCGTCTCACCAGGCAGATGCTCTGCAGAATGGCTGTGGGACTTCTGCAGTGGAATGAACAATAGAGAGAGAGAGAGAGAGAGAGAGAGAGAGAGAGAAAAACTAAGCTCACCAGAATGAAGCTCTTATAATGGATAGGTAGAATGCGACAACACACACGCACACACGCAAACACGCTTGTTTTTCACAGCAGCAGCAGTGAAAAACAAGCGCTCCCCAACAGACACAACACAACAGCCTCCAAGACAGAGTGGCAGACGGAGCGTCATCCCAAGCTAGTGGGAAGCAACAGTAAAAACAACCGCCTTGGTGTACATCTGTCAGGTTGCCACGAGAACGCCGCCTCCAGAGAGCGGGGTGGATGGGTGTGTGTGTATGTGTGTGTCTGTGGAGAGGGGTGCAGGTGTTGTAAAGGAAATTAAGCATTTCCACATTTCAACCATTTAGTCATTTCGGTAAGATAGTTTATTGATTTTTTTTTTGTTGCAGAAATTTGCAGTGAATATAGATGGATAGGGTCATGAAGGAGCAGGTAATTGGTGGGCGTAATCTTGCTGGAGGATACCCAACACAGGTATGAGGACAAGGGGGTGGGGGAGAAAATCAAACCCAGAATGCTTCTGGGGCTGGGAATTGACGACCCTCTTGCGGAAACGACAACCTAGCCCCTGCCTCCTATTGTGCCCCAGTAAACATTAGCTCCCAGGCTGAGGACATTGGGGGAAATCATACCTAGAACCATTTTGGGGCTAGGAATTGATGATCTGTGTCGCTAAAACTAAATCCCCCCCTCCCCTCTTATGTGGCCCCAGTAGGACTTTTGTAAGAAAAAAAAATTCTAGAAATTGGCTTGTTGCTGCTGAAATGTGACTGAGGGTACGTTCGAAACAAGTAGTTTATCCGGAAAAAAGGAAACAAAGTTGAACTTCAGCCGGGGAGACTTGGCCGGTGTCAGGAAGGTAAACAAAACCCTACAGTAAACAAGACAAGGTGGAGGGGGGGGGGGGGGGGGGGTGCAAAATGACTCCCTGTCTTGTTCAAACAGACGGACGTTGAGATTCACCCGATATTAGGGTCAACAGACACTCGAGCCCCTGGCATGCGTGATATCTGTAGTGATCACTGCTCACCTGGCTTAACAACAGACGGTGATATATTTCAGATGAGAGCCGCGGATGCCGTGGCAACAAACACCACCTTTCGCAATCTTACAATAGCATGAGTTAGGGCTGGGCAATATATCAATATTATATCGATATATTGCCTAACTAGTAAGACTAAAAATTGTAGTATCGTGATATGGTGTAAGTGTTGTCTTTTCCTGGTTTTAAAGCCTGCATTACAGTAAAAAATAAATAAATAGAAAGTGTTTAATTCACACAGGGGTATACAAAAATAGGCTTTATCATGTGGTTATATTATATAGATTATTTATTGAATACCGGAAAACATGCTACATCGTGATATACATCGTTAGAGATATTAAATGACCTATATCGGGATAGAAGATCTGTCTCGCCCAGCCCTGTAGTAAGTTACTGTAACAAATTCTCATCTTGTGTTTCATTGAATGTAAAGCACCCGGAGCAGAATTCAATGCACAAAAGGTGCCACAATATGAATCCATTAACACACAATGGTTGGGCACCAGTGCCAAGAACAAACCTCCCCCCGAACAAAGACGGGCGTGTTCAACACTGGAGTGCTACGGAAGAAACCAAAAAAAAGGGTGAGGGTGACATGCAAAGCAGCGGGGAGAGTAATAAAAAAATAAAAAGGGGAAGCCAGCAGAGGAACAAAGATGGACAAAACGGAAAGAGAAACAGAGATTTGCACGAGGGAGTGAAAGAGACAAAGACCATAAAGATCAAAAAACGTTGGGGAGCGTCGCTGGAGACAGTTACTTCCTCATTCGTCTGGTTGTTGCTTCACAGCCTCCGGGCGGCCACATTTCCATCAACACCACCCCCCCCCAACACTGCAAGACATCCTGCCATTTTCTGCTACATCTTGGTTTAGGTAAATTTACCCTAGTGAGTACTTCGCATAGAGGACTTTTTTTTCCCCTTCTTTCCTCGGTCCGGAAAACAATAGTTAACGAAAGAACATTTATCACAAGCACGACTCTCATGTGCATTTGGCTGCATTGGCGGACCAGGCTAGGTTTGAATAGGTTTGAAATCACTGTTGTTGTTGTTGTTGTTGTTGTTGTTGTTGTTATTCCTGAGGGCATTTATCCCCCGTTGGCTTTTCTTTGTACAGAGAAAAAAAGGGAGCAAGAGGAGGAGGCAGACGACGAAAGAGACTGGTAGCGTGAGAGGCATCGTGGGATTCAGGCGCACAGCTTTCAGCATGACAAATGTAGTTTCCCCATCAGGGACAGGGGCAACGAACTAAAGAGGAACAAGCATTGCAGAGGAAAGAGAGATGTGGTGAGACAGGTACGAAAGAGAGCGAGAGAGAGAGTGAGAGCGAGAGTAAGAGCGAAAGAGAGAGAGAGAGAGAGGGGGGGGGGGGGGGGGGGGGGGAGAGAGATAGAAGAGTAGTTGAAAAGATAGAAAGAGTGCCTACAGGTAGATTGGAGACATTGGGGTTCGCACCCAGAACCTTTCAGCTGGAAGTCAAATATTTGTCATAGTCGTCTTGAGTTGTCTTGGTTTGATTTTAGTTTTTTTGTTCATATTTTCCTCTGCTTTTGGAATTTAGTATCCCCTCCAAATATATGACGTACATAGGTAATAAGACCAACTGCTACAGCTCTAAATCAGGTTCATACATTATCTGCACTTATACCATGGCCCGGGTGAATACTCGATTCTGATTGGCTGGAGAGGTGTGCATTCATTTTCGATACATCCATGGCCATGACGCAAGCAGCCTAATCACCGGTCTAAAAATTAATGCGAACAATGAACGAACAATAACAATGAACAAACAATAACAACTGTCAACTTGGACCGGACTCGGATGGGACTACGTTTAGAAAGCTTCCCCGTTGCCATGTCGTTACTAAGGTCGTCTCTATGTACCGGAGTAATAAGGTAACGTTACCATGTTGTTATTAGGTATTAGTCAGACCCAGGCATTAGTCAGATCCAAATATTTCTCAGATGTTTTGTCGTTTGTTTACAGACACACACAAAGTAGTGCGAGCTAAAAGTTTTGAGACAGAATTACCCCAAAATATGAATCAACACCCATCTATTTTTATTGATTCGTAAGTGGCCATGGTATAAGCGGGATAATCCACTGCGAGGTGTGCATGTACGCACAAAGCACAAAGTGCGTTATTTTTCGATTGGTTCATCGTGGATTATCCTATCTTACATGTTGCCCAGCCCTACTTCTACACAATACAACCAACGTCTCTGCTATTGTAACAGTCAGGTCTATAGCATGTAGCTAACCCTTGTGTTTGTTACATAAGTTAACGTTGAACCTGAGGAGTGCGCGTGCACCTCTCTTCTTCTACACCTCCCTTCTTCTACGAGTAACCGTCTCTGGAGTAACTGCCGTATTCAATAAAAGTCTCCGTATATATATCTTTTAGTTTGTAATGTCTTATCCTCTCCCACGTTACACTATGTCTCTTGGCCTCTCGGTCCAAATTGATTCACAGATTTTTATTTATTTTTTTACGTTTTACGATGCCAATGTTAAGCCACATAAGGCATGCTATGCATACACACCTTTATGTGTCAGGGTCAGACGCTTCTATATTGAGTCCCGAATGCTGCAGAACTTTGTGGGTCAGTGTTCCTGTGGGGTTTATTTCCCGCTTCAACGCACGTTGAAACAAGTCATAAAAAAAACGGCAATAAAAAAAAAAAGTCTTCTATGGCCGTTACTGAAGTGAAAAATCATCAAATAAAAAAGAAGAAGAAGAGGCTGTGGCCTTCAAGTTGGAATTACGATCAATAATAAAAAAAATACAGGTCGTGTACAAAAAAAAAGAACATAAAAACTTTGCGTTGCGTCATTTTCCTTTGGGCGGGGGGGTGGGGGCAACAAGGAGGAAGACGCCCGGCATAGTGCTCGGCACTATGCCATCGGCAAAAAGGAAGAGCCTCCGGAGGCCATTAGTGGCTTCAGCACATTATTGTTCTACCGCTGGCCCTGTTAGCTAGATTAAAAACAACCACAACAACAACGTAAAACACCCCACAGAGGGGTCTCTAGTAGATTAGACTTAAGCAATGTCTGTCCGCAGAACGAAAAACATGGACAGGGAACACGGTTCATATCTCCAACTACTTTTTCCCCTTCAGTTGAAATTCACACAGCTCAAGTACAAAATTACTCCACGTTATTGATCATTTACATGAAGTTGACGTACCAGACTCTATAACTAGGTCACAAAAGTGTGTGTGTGTGTGTGTGGGGGGGGGGGGACCCTGACACGCTTATTCCACAGCTACTTACTAAAGAAATCAATAATTTGACACAACATATAACAACAAATGTACTGATTCAAAAATGATTGTATTGCTTCCGTCCACAAAAAATGTAGCCTCCATAGCAGCAGTCCGCTATTCAGATAACAGATAACAGACCGTAGAATGCCGTCATTGACCAATCAGAATCGAGTATTCAACAAAGCTGTGTTCTAATATAATACAATACAATATAATATCAGACTCACTGGTAGTGCACCCAGGAAGGGCCGAGGGTCTTCTTGAACTGGGTGAGCCCGACGATGTCGATGTAGATGAGCTCCACCACCTTGTCCCCCTGGGTGGGGCAGCTGGACTTGTTCCCCATCACCCGACGCATTATCCTGGGGAGGTGGTGGACGGTAGGGCGGGAAGAACCATAAGGATATATCATTCAAAAGGTAAGTATACATTTGTTTGTTTGTTATGATGCAATACAGTATGAATGCCTACAGGAGGTTGTGCATTCATACAATGTTGAGTACTTTGCCTGGCTAGATAACGTGACGGTTCAGTTTAGTTAATATTTTATTGTCCCGCAAGGGTTGAACGTTGAAGCCATTGTTTACACCGAGGAGGCTGACACCGCAACCAGCACTCATGCATTGTCGGTAATCCAAAAATAACTTGGAAAAACTGGACGACTTCATCGGCCATTTCAAATCCTTCAGCTCCTGACAGGATTCTACCCCTCTAAACAGACATTAACTTTACAGGCCCCGAAGCCACAATGGAAAAGATAAAAAATGAAACAACAGCAATGTTTCCAATGAAGGTCGCTAGCCAACATCCAACTTCTGATTCCGCTCAAAAACTCCTCCGTCTCCCACCCATATTATTTTCCAATATCAACACTTTCCACCTGCCATGTCTGTACTTCTGAGTGGTTACCTTAGGGCAACCCGCAAGTACGCTAACCACGTAGACAATGTAGGTCTATGTATATATATATATATATATTTAAAGTGCAGCAAACTGGCCACTGTAGAAATACACTGATTAAATCCCCTTGTGAAAACCTCATCCACTTGTTCCAATGAGTTTCGCTTTGGTAGAAAGGGGGTGTTCGAAGGGGTTCGGGGGGTTCAAACCCAGGACCTCCCTGTTGTGAGGCAACAGTGCTAACCACTGTTACTTAGTAGGACTGCTGCATCAGAAGTTCTGCGAAAACATAGTAGGACTGCTGGATCAGTAGTTCTGTTATAACATAGTAGGACTGCTGGAACCCCGGATTAGACGAGTTGCGATCCTACCCCCTGGCGAAAACACACAACTAGATAGCACAGTCCTCACTGGGGTACTCACTCTTTGAGCTCTGCCAGGGAGGCAGAAATGCGCACGTCGTGCCCCAGCAGGTAGAGGGTGGTGATGAGGTCACTCCACTGCACCAGCTCCCCCAGGGGCCCGCCGCTGAAGGCGTTCTCCGCGATCTTGAAGCCTGACTCCTTGGTGAGCAGGCCAAGGTGCACCAG